>CAUYLG010024522.1:0-82628 GCA_963573385.1 Cacajao melanocephalus | reverse complement strand
GGGACCACCAGGTTGCCTAAAGAGGGTGAACTGGCCCAAGTTGGAAACGGAGCAGGTCAAAACTCCCGTGCTGATCAGTAGTGGGATCGTGCCTGTGAATAGCCACTGCACTCCAGCCTGGGCAACATAGCGAGACCCCGTTTCTAAAAAAAAAAAAAAAAAAAAAAAGTAGTTCTGCTTTGTGGCCGGGCCTGGTGGCTCACGCCTGTAATACCAGCACTTTGGGAGTCTGAGGCAGATGAGTCAAGATGGTGAAACCCCGTCTCTACTAAAAATACAAAAATTAGCTGGGTGTGGTGGGGGATGCCTGTAATCCCAGCTACAAAGGAAGCTGAGGCAGGAGAATTGCTTGAACCCGGGAGGGGGAGATTGTAGTAAGCCAAGATGGCACCACTGCACTCCAGCCTGGTGACAGAGCAAGATTCTGGCTCAAAAAAGAAAAAAAATTCTGCTTTGCTTCCCCAAAAACATTAGTAGTTTCTCGTCAGCCCCGCAGCCACTGTAGCCACATCCCTGCCTAACATTTTATTTTGTTTTGTTTTATTTATTTATTTTTGAGACAGAGTCTAGCTCTGTCGCCCAGGCTGGAGTGCATTGGTGTGATCTCAGCTCACTGCAACCTCAATCTCCTGGACTCAAACAGTCCTCTCAGATGGAATTCTTTAGACAGGAACTCCTCTCCTGGACCCAAATTTTGAACACTTTTATGTTGTGTGTTGAACTGGGTTCTGGTCTTTAGAGAAAGAAACATTAATAACTTTCTTCCTCTCAGTTCTAACCTTAATCTCAAAAGTCTGTGCCTTTTACTAAAATAACATTCTCCTTATCAGCTCGCCATAATGATGTATTTTGACTTTATTCCCTGAAAGCAAAACGTTATTCTTTCTTTTTTTTTTTTTTTTTTTTTTTTTAGATGGAGTCTCACTCCATTGCTCAGGCTGTAGTGCAGTGGTGCAATCTCGGTTCACTGCAACCTTCGCCTCCTGGGTTCAAGCGATTCTCCTGCCTCAGCCTCCTGAGTAGCTGGGATTACAGGCGCCCACCATCACACCTGGCTAATTTTTGTATTTTCAGTAGAGATGGTGTTTCAACATGTTGCCCAGGCTAGTCTCAAACTTCTGACCTCAAGTGATCCTCCCACTTCGGTCCTCCAGAGTGCTGGGATTACAGGCGTGAAACTCCGTGCCCGGCCACAAAATGTCCTTTGGCTGCAGAGCATCTGCTGTAATGGCAGCTGAGGAGGCATAATCAGTCTCACTTTGCATTTTTAAATGACCAGTTGGCCCTGAAAATAGTTTCCAAAACTCATTGAGCTATGAAATTTCTGCTGAACACAGCAACCAGGCAGCAGCAAGATTTATCAATAACTCAGTGGTTGGCTGGGCACGGTGGCTCACACCTGCAATCCTAGAACTTTGGGAGGCTGAGGCAAGTGGATCACCTGAGGTCAGGAGTTTGAGACTGGCCTACCCAACATGGCAAAACCCTGTGTCTACTAAAAATACAAAAATTAGTCAGGCATGGTGGCAGACACCTATAATCCTAGCTACTCAGGAGGCGGAAACAGGAGAATCGCTGAAACGCAGGAGGTGAAGGTTGCAGTGAGCCGAGATTGTGCCACTGCACTCCAGCCTGGGTGACAGAGTTAAACTCCATCTCAAAAAATAAAAAAAAATAAACCCTAGTGGCCCATCTAGAAATGCCCAAGCAGAAACCTAAGAAAATACCAGCATTTACTTATAGCCAATACACAGATATGTTTCCCATAGATATAACTCAGAATTACAAAAGGGAAATAGTAGACACTATAGTTTTCAGGCCTTTTACTTGTTGGGGGTCTTTTTTTGTTTTGTTTTTTTGTTTCATGTTTTTGAGATGGCATCTTGCTCTGTTGCCCAGGCTGGAGTGCAGTGGTTTGATCATAGCTCACTGCAGCCTTGAACTCCTGGGCTCAAGTGATTCCCCCTACCATGCCTGGCTAATTTATTGTTTATTTTTGTAGTGACAGGGTCGTGTTTTGCTGCCCAGGCTGGTCTCAAACTCCTGGCTTCAAACAATCTTTCTGTTTTGGCCTCCCAAAGTGCTGGAAGTATGGGTGTGTGTCACCACACCCAATTCCTTTTTAATTTTTAAAAGATTTTAGATCTTTTTTTTGAGGGAATCCTTTCACATTTCTCATAAGTCATCATGAGTTGTTTTAATCTAAAATTATTTTCCAGAAGATTGAAACTAGTGAAGACCTCTATTTTCAAGGAGGGCAAGAAAGTCGGTTTCTTCTACCTCTTCAAGAGAGTTGAGGGAAAAGAAACTGTAGAACTCCCTGCAGTTTACAAGTTAGTTGCCTGCTGATTGCTTCAGGAATAAAGCTGGAAGATCTAGGTTTGCGAGTGAAGGAAAGAGGATCTGAAAGAGGAAAACTGGAGAATGAAGTCCCAGAAATTCGTATTTCTAGACTCAGGTTTCATGGACACTTTTGCCTGATGTAAAAAAAAAATTGTGCTGGCCGGGCGCGGTGGGTCATGCCTGTAAGGAAGGCACATTGGGAGGCCGAGGTGGGCAGATCACCTGAGGTCAGGAGTTCTAGCCTAGTCTGACCAACAGAGAGAATGCCTGTCTCTACTAAAAATATAAAATTAGCCGGGCATGGTGGTGGGCACATGTAATCCCAGCTACTCATGAGGCTGAGGCAGGAGAATCGCTTGAACCCAGGAGGCAGAAGTGGTGAGCTGAGATCGCGCCACTGCATTCCAGCCTGGCCAACAAGAGCAAAACTCCATCTCAAAAAAAAAAAAATTGTCTTGCCCAACTACATTTGCTGGTTTACTGCTCCCCAACCTTGAATCAAATTCTACAAGAAGATGACGTATTGATTATCCATTCTATGTCTATCATTCTGCATCTGACTTCAAGTCTATCTTCAAACGGTTTCCATGTCTCCTTTTCAGAGCCCTTTGCTTTTTCAAGAAAACAATCACCAGTCTTAGAAAAGCATGTGGCTTCATATATTTTGAGTGCTGAGAAATATGAATTTTTCTAAAAGTCACATTATTTAGCAATCGGAAATGTGTTAGCTCTTTCTTTTATGGGTACTTTTTTGTGGTTATAATAAACAAAGTTAAATTTACCACTTTGATCATTTTTATGTGTATAGCTGGGTGGTATTAAGTACATTTTAGGGGTATTTTAAAAATCTCTTCCTGCTCTCAGTGCAGCGTTTCCTTCCCGCTTTTTGTATATGTCATATCCAGCAGATGGCATTTAGGAACCCTTGATTTCTCAACTTTGTTTTAACAAAATTAGGAGTAATTCTATTATCTCTTTTTAAAAATCGGGATTCTAGGCCAAACACAGAGGCACACGCCTGTGATCCTAGCACTTTGGGAGGCCAAGGCAGGCAGATTCCTTGAGGCCAGGAGTTCCAGATCAGCTTGGGCAACATGGCAAAACCCTGTCTCTAGTTTTTCAAAAAAGGGATTCTAAAGTGGAATGGATCAAGGACTATGTCTATCTCACTGGTTTATTGCTCGTCTATGACTTTTTATCCACTAAAAATCCCTATTAGGTAGATATTAAACTTTCTCTCACTCAAACTAAGTGATTTCAGTTTCGTTGTCTATTAATAGATTCCTGTGCCCACACTTCAGTCATGAAGGTTCTCACGGTGGTTCTTTTCTGAACCCTGCCCACAGTTATTTATATACTGTTAATTTAAAAGTCTAGTAGTAGTGTCTGTAAACTCTGCTTAAAATAAAACAAAACTCACCAAGGGTTTGCTAGAATAGGTTTCTGGAGAAGAATCGCTGGTGTGAGCAGGAGCTCTGTCCCAGTGGGGCTGCTGGCTGTCACCTGCTCCCCTGCTGTGATTTTCTCACCGTCAGTCCCACTGCTTCCTGCTACTTGGTCTGACTGGTCTCTCTCTCTCTTTTTTATTTTTTATTTTTTTTTGAGACAGGGTCTTGCTCTGCCACCCAGTGCCCAGGGTGGAGTGCAGTGGCATGACCTTGGCTCACTGCCTGGACTCAAGTGATCCTCCCACCTCAGACTCCTGAGTAGCTGAGACTACAGGCACATGCCACCATGCCTGGCTAATTTTTTCTTTTTTTGTAAAGATGAGGTTTCACTATATCCAGGCTGATCTTGAACTCCTGGGCTCAAGTGATCCTCCCACCTTGACCTCCCAAAGTGCTGGGATTACAGGCTTGAGCCACTGTGCCCAGGCTGGTCTCATCTTAAAAACAGCCACACAGATGAAAAAAAGCACTTCTCTCTTCAATTCCTTATAGCTGAAACAGTATGACAGTAGGGTAAAAAATGGAGATGTTAAACTACATCTTCCAGAGCAGACCTGATTGCAAATACCCTGAGCCATTGTCATACCTTGTGTCAGGCAGCTGATTTGCTTATTCAGAAAATGTCCAAACTCTCAATGGAGGCTAAATGGAGGAAAAGGCACCCAAGCACCCTGCGAATGAGGTGCGCATCAAGACAATCTTAATGCTTGCTTGTGCCCCTCCGAGCACGCTCTCTTTAACGTTGGTCCTTGATGAATATTTGTAGACTGTATAAATGAGTGGGGGATGGCTGGGTGCAGTGGCTCACGCCTGTAATTCCAGTGCTTTGGGAGGCTGAGGTGGGGGTATCACCTGCGGTCAGGAGTTCGAGACCAGCCTGGCCAACATGATGAAACCCCATCTCTACTAAAAATACAAAAAATCAGCTGGGCTTAGTGGCACATGCCTGTAATCCCAGCTACTCAGGAGGCCAAGGCAGGAGAATCACTTGAATCCAGGAGGCAGAGGTTGCTGTGAGCCGAGATGGTGCCACTGCAGCACTCCAGTCTGGGCAAGAAGAGCAAAACTCCGTCTCAATAAAAAAAAGAGTGGGAGGTGGACAGGTTTTAGAGACATAACAGCCCCTGGTAAGCAGAATAACCCAAAAGGGGAAGCAAGTTAGAGTGAGAGTAACTTTTGACCTAATGTGAGAATGTGGGCCAGGTGGGGAAGAAAATGAAAGCTTGAATAGGTTTGAATTTGACCATATCATCCTGGCTGTGACAACCCTAAATGATTTACAAATGGCTCATATCGGAATCCTCGACAACAACAAAAAAAGAAGAAAAAAGAATTCTCTTTTGCCCCTCTCTTTTGTATGCTTTGTTGCCTGCCTGTCACCCCTTGTGGACACCATCCTCACTGATCCGTATCCTGTCTCCCTGATGCCCCGTGGCTCTGTGTACACTGACACAGCCACACCGAACCGAATCTGTCTTCCTCCAAACTACACTTTGTCCCCAAACTATCCTTTTTAAAAACACATTTCAAATAAATTTTCAGTTCCTCCGAGTTGGAAAACTGTCTGATTGCCTTGTTATGTGCATATTTAAGCTATAGTCATCTGGTACTTAGTGATCAATACATGTCTCCAATTACATGATTAAAATAATGTAAATCTGGGCCAGTCGAGGTAGCTCACGCCTGTAATCCCAGAACATTGGGAGGCCAAAGTGGGTGGATTATGAGGTCAGGAGTTTGAGACCACCCTAGCCAATGTGGTGCAAACCTGTCTCTACTTAAAAAAAAAAAAAAAAATATATATATATATAGCCAGGCGTGATGGCAAATGTTTGTAGTCCCAGCTACTTGGGAGGCTGAGAGAGAATAATTGCTTAAACCTGGAAGACGGAGGTTGCAGTGAGCCAAGATCGTGCCACTGCATTCCAGCCTGGGCAACAGAGCAAGACTCCATCTCAAATATATATATATATATATATATATATATATATATATATATATATACACATATAGTAAGTCTGAGTCTGAATGACTTATAGGATTCATTCTCCCAGGGAACACCTGTGTTTTCAAATTTTCATTAGCCTAAATGAATCTAATTGATGGAATATATTAGGACCCTTCTGTGAAAAATCTGGACACTGTTCACTCTCCATTGTCAGGCTGGAAATAGAAGAGTCAGTGACTTGGTATCCCGGTTTTATTCCTGGTATAGTCTGCAGGAAGCCATTGTACATTCATTAGGGGAAAAGTCATAAAAGAAACATTTTAGAAAGTTTACTAGAGCAGGCCGGGCACGGTGGCTCATGCCCGTAATCTCAGCACTTTGGGAAGCCAAGGTGGGCGGATCCCCTGAGGTCAGGAGTTTGAGACCAGCCTGGCCAACGTGGTGAAACCCCATCTCTACTAAAAATGCAAAAAAAAGTAGCCAAGTGTGGTGGTGCATCCTGTAATACCAGCTACTCAGGAGGCTGAGGCAGGAGAATTGCTTGAACTCTGAAGGCAGAGGTTGCAGTGAGCTGAGATGGCTCCATTGCACTCCAGACTGGACGACAGAGCAAGACTCTTGTCTCAAAAAAAAAAAAAGGAAGTTTACTAGAGCAGTAAAGTTTAGTCTAGATTTCCGGAGGACTTTAGGAGGTGATTTCTGCTGCTGCTGGTCCTGGTGCTCATTGCCATTTAGGCTGAGTCCAGTGGAGGAAAGTAGGTAGACTCTGAGCTCAGCGATCCTGAGGAGTGCTACCTGGATCTGAAACATGCACCAAACACCTAGGATGTACCAGGGGCTGGGGATACAAAGCCAATGAGATGGAAAAACGGTGATCAAGTCTCCCTCAGGGGAATACGGAGGAGAGGGTGACCAACTCTGCCTGGGGTAATAGAGACAAGAAGTAACCAAGTCCACTTTGAGAGCATATAGACAAGAAGGTATCCACTCCACTTGAGAAAGCTGCAGAAGGCGTCACCAAACAGAAGGGACTGAGCCTCACAGCACTTGTCATCTTGTTCTTGTGTGATTATAAAATCTTTTTGCTGGGATGGTGGCTCGCGCCTGTAATCCCAGCACACTGGGAGGCTGAGGTGGGCAGGTCACCTGAGGTCATGAGTTCAAGACCAGTCTGGCCAATATGGCAAAACCCTGTCTCTACTAAAAATAAAAAAGTTAGCTGAGTGTGGTAGTGCATGCCTGTAATCCCAGCTACTATGGAGGCTGAAGCAGGAGTATTGCTTGAACCCAGGGGGCAGAGGTTGCAGTGAGCCAAGATTACACCCCTGCCTGGGAGACAGAGCAAGACTCTGTCTCAAAAAATAATAAATAAATAAATAAATAAATAAATAAAATCTTTTATAAATCTGGCTTTATTACTGTGCTATTCCTTGAGGGCAGAGATTGTTTGTTCCATGGTTTAGGGTAGCTTAAACTATGGCACAGCATAATCATTGCTATAATTGCTATTTTTAAATTTATTTATTTATTTATATTTTTATTTTATTTATATTTATTTATTTATTTATATTTATTTATTTTTAGAGACATGGTCTCCCTATGTTGCCCAGGCTGGCGTTGAACTCCTGGGCTCAAGTGATCCTCCCACCTTAGCCTCCCAAGTATCTGGGACTATAGGTGTGAGCCACTGTGCCTGGCTGTAGTTATTTTTGAAAGCGTTGACATCTTTTGTCTTGAAAGATGAGTAGAAATGCATAGGAAAGAAAGGATAAGGTATCACATGTGGAGAGAGAACAGCATAGCAAAATCATGGAGCTGGGAAATCCAGTGCGGTTGTTAGGAACACAATTAATTCATTTCTAGAGTTTGGGTGACTAGGGGATAGGGATTGGAATAGAAGAATGCTAGAAGTGTGGCCAAGGATCAGTGTGAAGGGCCTTATAGGCTCTGCTAAGAATTTGGACTTCGGCCAGGGTGCAGTGGCTCACACCTGTAATCCCAACACTTTGGGAGGCCAAGGCAGGTGGATCATGAGGTCAAGAGATCGAGACCATCCTGGCTAACATGGTGAAACTCTATCTCAAGTACAAAAAGTAGCTGGGCGTGGTGGCAGGTGCCTGCGATCCCAGGTACTTGGGAGGCTGAGGCAGGATAATTGCTTGAACCCAGGAGGCAGAGGTTGCAGTGAGCTGAGATCGCACCACTGCACTTCAGCCTGGGAAACAGAGTGAGACTCTGTCTCAAAAAAAAAAGAATTTGGACTTCATTCTGCAACAGGTATCCATTCACAGTTTTAAAGCAGAAAATTAATTAGGTCAAATCTGTTTTTGAGGGACTACTGGCAGCAATATTGAGAAAGATAGGAGTGAAGGGAGGTTAGAGGCAACAGTCCTTTTGGGAGTGGGAAGTGCAGGACAGACATTTGAGAGAAAATTCAGAGTAGCAATCTTAGGATTCAGAGAACAGAAGGAGTTGAAGATTCCATCAAGTTTCTAGTTTGGATTGAACATTCAAGCATGTAAGAAGAGAAGCAAGCAAGGGGAAGGAAGGAGAGAGGATTAATTCAATTTTGAATACTTTGAGTTTGAGGAGCCTGCACTTTCCAGGGAGAGCATTGCATATGCAGCCGGTAGCCTGGAGGACAGGCTGGGGCCGGAGAGGCAGCAGGGAGATCACACGGAGAGAGAAGAGAAACAGTGGAGCCCAGGGGAAACGGAGATTCCCTCCTCTCTTTTTTAAAGTTCAATGTCTTTCTCCCATTTATAGAAATCATCTAAAAACCAACAACAGATCCTAGTAAGTGGAAATGCCCATTTTTTCCCCCCAGAAATTCTTTAACTTCTGGCACTGTAAGAGGTGAGCTGGCACTTTGAGATTCCGGAGTGCTTGTCTGGGAATTGACAACTGTGTAGCTTTAGGTAATGCAAGGCCTGTGGTGGAGTCAGCTCATCCAGAAGCTTATCAACCGCTCTTGAAATGTCTGCACATGAATCCCCAGATGCAGCAGCCAGCCCAGCACAGACGGAGAAGCTTGAGTCAGAGCATCAACACAACGGGGCTTTCAACATTTCTTTTTTTTGAGACGGTGTTTTGCTCTGTTGCCCAGACTGGAGTGCAATGACTCGATGTCGGCTCACCGCAACCTCTGCCTCCCAGGTTCAAGTGATTCCCCTGCTTCAGCCTACTGAGTCGCTGGGACTACAGGCACCCGCCACCATGCCCAGCTAATTTTTGTATTTTTAATAGAGACGGTGTTTCACTATGTTGGCCAGGCTGATCTCAAACTCCTAACCTCGTGATATGCCCGCCTCAGCCTCCCAAAGTGCTGGGATTACAGGCGTGAGCCACAGCGCCCGGCCTCAACATCCGTTTTCTTATTCACTGCCTTGAAATATCTGAAGACTTTGTGATGGCAAGTGGTTGAAGCATTTTCTGGTGGTGACCACTGGAGGGGAACCACAGGCCAGGTGAATGAGATGGAGCTTGAAAGCATGACACGAGCCTTTAGGTTGGGGTAACAAGTTTTGAGTGAAGTCTTGGTGAAGAAGATAAGTAAAAGAATGAGAAGTTGAAGAATGTAAAAACTTACAGAAAAATAGTTATTGAAGGATCAAACTCAAATGTCTCATGACTAATATTCTTTGACTAAAATAAATCATTATAAACAACATATTAAAGACAATAGCAGAAGAATTCTCCTGGGAGAAGGTCAGAGTTGGCTTCCTGGAGAATGTGGAGCTTGAATGAACTCGTTAGTGATGGGCAAGATTTGATGGGCAGAGAGAGAAGGGGAGGTGGATTATTACAGGCAGGGACAATTATGTGGGCACAAAAGAACAAGCTTGCGTACAAATTGGAATGATAATTGGAAACACGCAGTGGAGATTTTAGTGAATTGATCAGTTTTTAAAACAAGCATAAATACAGATTTGTTGGTAAGCTGGAGATTGTGTTTTATAACCATCTCAGTTGATGGCAACTCTCCTGATTTTTTTTTTTTTTTTTGAGACAGAGTCTCCCTCTGTCACCCAGGCTGGAGTGCAGTGGCACAGTCTTGGCTCACTGTAACCTCCCCCTCCCAGGTTCAAGTGATTCTCCTGCCTCAGCCTCCTGAGTAGCTGGAATTACAGGTACGCCTCACAACGCCCAGCTAGTATTTTGTATTTTTAGTAGAGATGGGGTTTCACCATATTGGTCAGGCTGAGTCTTGAACTTGTGACCTTGTGATCCGCCCACTTCGGCTTCCCAAAGTGCTGGGATTACAGACATGAGCCACCGCACCTGGCCAGCAACTCTACTCTTACGGTTGCTCAGGCCAAAAACCCTTGCCTCATTTTTGGCTCCTTTTTCTCCCCTTCATGTCCCATATCTGATCTATGTCGAAAATCTTATTGACTGCACTTTAAAAAATTTATTTATTTATTTATTTTTTGAGACCAACTTTCAATCTTGTTGCCCAGGCTGGAGTGCAATGGCACAATCTTGGCTCACTGCAACCTCTGCCTCCTGGGTTCAAGCAATTCTCCTGCCCCAGCCTCCTGAGTAGCTGGGATTACAGGCATGCACCACCATACCTGGCTAATTTTGTGTTTTTAGTAGAGACGGGGTTTCTGCATGTTGGTCAGGCTGGTCTTGAACTCCTGACCTCAGGTGATCTGTCTGTCTCAGCCTCCCAAAGTGCTGAGATTATAGGTGTGAGCCACGGCACCCGGCCAACTGTACTTTTAAAACATATCTGGACTCTGACTACCTCTCAGCCCCTCCACTGCTAATGTCTGGTCCAAGTTGCTACCATTTCTAGCCTGGAATTGCTACATTAGGCTCCAAACTGATCTCCTTGTTTTGTCCTTCCCCTCATATATCCACTTGCAACATTGTAGCCAGAGGGATCCCGATGAAATGTATATCAGATGGTATCAGTTGCCTTAAAACCTTTCCATGAGGCTGGGCATGGTGGCTCATGCCTGTAATCCCAGTACTTCGGGAGGCCAAGGTGGGTTGATCATCTGAGGTCAGGAGTTCAAGACCAGCCTGGGCAGCATGGTAAAACCCTGTCTCTACCAACAATACAAAAATTAGCTGGGCATAGTGGTGCATGCCTGTAGTTCCAGCTACTCAGGAGGCTAAGGCAGGATAATTACTTGAACTCAGTAGGCAGAGGTTGTAGTGAGCCAAGATTGTGCCACAGCACCCAAACCTGGGCAACAGAGTGTGACTCTGGCTAAATAAATAAATAAATTGTATCTGTCCTTGTGTGCAACTTATACCACCAGAACGTACCTCCTCCTTGAAGTTATGTGGGAGAAATTACTCCAGCCCTCCTAAAAAGGGTTGTGAAAATACTCTCATCCCACAACCAGCTACAGCAGACCTCTTTGCTTCCAGAGAGTTCCAACATTCTGGCTTGGGACTCAGGTCTATGAGTCCAGTTGGCCTTTACAGTCAAATGCTGACCATAATATCTATTCTACTAAAATAAATAGAAATAAACATAAGAGAACAGGCCCTTTTAACATAGAGATTTACTTCTTGATAGTTAAGAAGTATCCACTTTTTTGCTATACAATTACATCATTTAAACCTAGTGTTACAGCCATTGCTCATAATTTGACTTTTCAGGAAATGAAAACACCTATCACACTTTAAAAGACTTGAATTGGGCTGGGCGCAGTGACTCACTCCTGTAACCCCAGCACTTTGGGAGGCTGAGGTGGGTGGATTACCGGAGGTCAGGAGTTCAAGACCAGCCTGGCCAACGTGGCAAAACCCAGTCTGTATTAAAAATACAAAAAAAAATTAGCCAGGCATGGTGGCAGGTGCCTGTAATTCCAGCTACTTGGGAGGCTGAGGCAGAAGAGTTGCTTGAACCTGGGAGATGGAGGTTGCAGTGAGCCGAGACCATGCCATTCCACTCTAGGCTGGGAGACAAGAGTGAAACTCTATCTCAACAACAACAACAAAAAGATTTGAATGGTTCTTTCCTATTAAACCTTATGTATTAACACTTTTAAAAAAGTATAGTTATGCCTTTAAAAAATTATAGACTAGGTCGGGTGTGGTGGCTCACACTTGTAATCTTAGCACTTTGGGAGGCCGAGGGGGGCAGAACACGAGGTCAGGAGTTCGAGACCAGCCTGACCAACATGGTGAAACCCCATCTCTACTAAAAATACAAAAATTAGCCTGGCTTGGTGGCACACGCCTGTAATCTCAGCTACTCAGGAGGCTGAGGCAGGAGAATAACTTGAACCTGGGAGGCAGAGGTTGCAGTGAGCCGAGATCACACCACTGCACTCCAGCCTGGGTGACAAAGCAAAACTCCGTCTCAAAAAAAAAATATATATATATATATATATATATGTAAATAAGGTTAGAGTTCCTTAATTTTGCTAATATATACTTCTTCAAATATTATTATTTTCATTCCCTAAAGGTTTTAAATTAGCAAGATCAAAGAGATCAAAATAGAAATATACATTAACATGTTTCTTCTTTTTATTTTTTAGGTTTTTTTTTTTTTTAGACTAGTCCAGTGCAGTAGTGAGAAGAGGGGGAAAAAGTAGAACAAGGAGTTTGGTCTGTAACTGACTGTGAACAATCGAGATAACTCACTACCTTCAGACCAACCCACATGTTTCAACATCTCCATCTTTTCTATCAAACAACTGAAGACCTGGAGAGCATCAGTGGCCTGCCTAAAGTCACTCGACTGGTTGACCATAAGCTGATCCTGGAAGCCAGGCCTCAAGAAGGCTAGTGGAATCATGCCTCTGATATCCCAGACCGCCTTCAGAATAGTTTGGAGGTAATGATCCTGTTAGCCAGATTGTATTTATTTATTAGCTAACACTAGCTAATAAATTTGGGGAAAACCAGACCAAGCCACCATTACACTAGCACTCTTACATATGTAATGAGATTTAATTTGAAAATATGCAGAACCCTCTTCTATAAATTTTGAGTACTTGCTCTGGCAATTTACCCCCTGGCTTTAGCCCATTTATCATAAACTATTAATTACCTCCATGTTCCTGTGTGTGCGTATGTAGCTCTTTCTTAGGATTAATGAAGAAGAGTTGGATCAAAAGGAATGGGCTTTGTATTCTCAAAAACGGCTGAGTTTAAGTGTTCTCACTACAAAAGGTAAGTATATGTGGTGACATCTGTGTTAATTCCCTCCATTTAGCCATTCCACAATGTATATATATTGCAAAACATGTTGTACATAATAAATATATACAATTTTTCTGTCCCTTTAAAATGATTAATTAGTGTTTTTAAAGGAATGAGCTAAATGTTCACCACATAAAGAAACAGTGGAGACCTTGTGGGCTGACATTATTGGAATGAAATAGTATCACCATGGTCACCAAACTGGGGCTCCTCAGACACTGTAGAACCAAGGACCTCTCAGCAGATTCCATCAACCTGCTGCTTGTCTTTAAGATAATATAATATAAAATATATTGTTCCTTATCTGTGTTCTGTGCTAGGAGTTCATTTATTAGAGTAACTGCAGAGATTTTGCAACTGTTTATACAGCATTTGACATCCTAGACTTTTACTCCCATGAGACTACCACAGTCAGACTGTTTACGTCTCTTAGCAGTAGAACGAGAGTCACTTTATTATCTTAAATGTGAGCGCCCTTCATCTTGCCCTATTTCCTGATCACCAACCTTCACCAATGAACAATTGAGGAGACTGGGGAACTTTAGGTAGCCCATTGTCACTAAGGTATAGCTGTTTTCCAGAAAAAGAAATTCTAAAGAAGCAAAATGTTTTTAACAAACTTATTCATGCTTATACCAAATTAAAGGGGGGAGCATGGCAAATTCTATTTTACAATTCGTGATCCCAGAACCTTGGCTATTTGGAATGCAGACTGTGCCGTGTTGGCAGGGATTTGGAATCAATTTACAGTGTGTGATATGATAACACATGTTCTGGATCAGTGGCAGGGGAATGTCTGGAGCTGTAATTATGTCCGTCTCCTTATTAGCAGGAAGCCTTGCTAAACTCACAGCTGGAGACGTGCCTGAAAAGAACTAGGTTCTTTGTATTGTGTGAGAGAATGTATTTATAAAGGCAACACAAAACCTAGCCCCAGGGATAAATGCTAAATTAAAGCCATCAAAAATGAAACAGTACATTCATCACACGGATAAATTGATATCTCGTCGAGATCACTACTTTCCTCAGCTAGAAGTGTTGCTCTCTGCTCTCATATATCTGGGCTTCATGTTACAGGGGATGTTTAACAACATTAGAGAAAGAAAACCCTAGACCCACTGGTGGCAAGCAGAAAGTCAAATGGAAAGTGTTCATTTTAATAAGGCACAATGGGATGTATACAAGAGTCAAACAACAGGAGTTGAAATCTGATATCCCTGAAGCTTGAGGTAAAAACGGACTCTTGGCTCCGGTTAGCCGAACATTAAGGAAACATGTAAGTGCGTGTTAAGTGCAAGCATGAAGCTAGTAGAATTCAGCAGGCTTCATGAAGCCAAATGCTGAGCCTAGGCAAGAAAGACTGAATGTTGTTCTTTGAAAAGCTCTAAGTTATTGGCACATTGAGGTCAGCAGAAAGAATGATTTATATAATGTAGTCTTGCTTTCATCTCTCTCTTTTTTTTCTTTTTTGAGACAGGGTCTTGCTCTGTAGCCCAGGCTGAAGTGCAGTGGTGCAATCACAGTTCACTGCAGCCTCAACTTCCTGGGCTCAAGTGATCTTCCTGTCCCAGCCTTCCAAGTACCTGGGACCACAGGGGCACGGATACCATGCTCAACTAATATTTTTCTTTATTGTAGAGACAGGGTCTCACTACATTGCCTAGGCTGGTCTTGAACTCATGGCTCAAGTGATCCTACCACCTCAGCCTCCCAAAGTGCTAAAACTGTAGGTGTGAACCGCTGTGCCTGGGTTCTTTTTTTTTTTTTTTTCAGAGTCTCCCTGTGGAGTGCAGTGGCACGATCTCTGCTCACTGCAACCTCTGCCTCTGGAGTTCAAGCAATTCTCCTGTCTCAGCCTGTTGAGTAGCTGGAACTACAGGTGTGGACCACCACACCCAGCTAATTTTTTGTATTTTTAATAGAGCTGGAGTTTCACCAGGTTGGCAAGGCTGGTCTTGAACTCCTGGCCTCAAGTGATCCACCTGCCTCTGCCTCCCACTGGCTTCTCTTTTCTTAAAGTTTATAGTGTTCTGTACTTTTCTAATGGCTTCCCACTTTAACGTTACTTACATAGACTCAGCACTTCTCTCATGATTATCCTGAATGAATGAATCAATGAATTAGTGATCTATTCAGACTATGAAAGTACTGAGCCAATCATGGTTGATTTGGTATTTTTATACTATTTCACTAATTCACAACATGATCAATTTAATTATGGCTGGCTTAACATCGCCAAAAATCTACTAAAAAGTCAATCTGGTTTAATAGTCAAGGTAATATGATAGCTTCAGATGGGCAGATGATCATGATTTTACCATCACTTGTTCAAAATTAGAACTATAAGAATTTGTAAAATCATCGACTGATTTAGAGTATGATTTTACTCTAAATCATACTCTAGATTTAGAGTATGGTTACTCTGCTTAACTCTGCAGTCTTTTTGTAGAGGGAAACCCTAGTTTTTCAGAGCAAGGATTTATAAAGCATTTCTCAGTTGGCAACGTGCTTCCACATACATTTCATTGACTCCTCCTGACCTTGTACCCTTTTGTTCTCATATACCATTTGGGCTTCTTCTTCAGAGGTGATGAGAAGTATTTGGCCTTAATATTTGAGTAACATTTTTCCAGAGTCCTGTCTTCATTACATCAACTTCCTCTGACAGCTAGAAAGACTGTCTTAGCCATTTCCTCTTCAGAGCCCTGTTGCTTTTGAGCCAGTGACCTGTGTACCAGTTTCCTGCTCCACAGATGCCTTTAGTGAGAAGAGTTCAGTCATTGACCCCCTTCCCATTTGGGTCACAGCCCCAACCTGTCACTTCTTTTTGATGACCCACTCTACAGTCTTCCAGTTTGTATCCCATTAAACCACACACAAATTTCCCCCACTTTCCATTGAAAATTCAAAATCATTTGATAGAAAAAGACATAAACTAACAAATTGCTTATGACCATGGCATCCCAAAGTTTTTGGTTCTCGGTTTGTGTTTAGGTGGACGATCGTCATCCGCACTGATCCTAGCACACCTTCCAGGTGGAACTGTATCTACCTCCCTCCCCAACCCCACATCTGCCCTTACTCAACTTTACAGCCTCAAAGTCCCTTCTCTAGTCTCCTGTGTGTGTATAACATTCTCTTACGCTTTTTTTCCTCTTTACAATATTTTAAAAACCCTTTGTCATTGTTTTGAGTATTTCTCACGGGAGCTATTGTACTATTCTTTGCCATTTCCATGTTAGTGGATTTATTTTGGGTGTTTCCAGTTTGGAGTTATTACAGATAACATTGCCATAAATATCTGGTAAAATATTTTTCATTTAAAATTATTTTCTCAAAATAGAATACTAAGAATACCATTGTGGAGAAGGGTATCGTCTTTTTTTTTTTTGAGACAGAGTCTCATTCTGCCACCCGTGCTGTAGTGCAGTGGCACAATCTCGGCTCACTATAATCTCCACCTTTCAAGTTCAAGCTAGTCTCCTGCCCCATCCTCCTCAGTAGCTGGGATTACAGTCACCCACCACCACACCTGGCTAATTTTCGCTTTTTTAGTAGCGATGGGGTTTTGCCATGTTGGCCAGACTGGTCTCGAACTCCTGACCTCAAGTGATCCATGTGCCTTGGCCTCCCAAAGTGCTGGGATTACAGGCATGAGCCACTGAGCCCGGCCAGGTAGTCATTTTTATGGCTGTTATTCTGTATTTGGGTTGCCTTCAAGAAAATGTACTGCCAGCGTGGTGGCTCAGGCCTGTAATCCTAGTGCTTTGGAAGGCTGAGGCAGAAGGATCACCTGAGGCTAGAAGTTCAAGACCAGCCTGGGCAACATAATGAAACACTGTCTCTATTTAAAAAAAAAAAAAAAAAAAAATGCTGGGCATGGTTTGCCACCTGTGGTCAAAACAACAAAAAAGTACCAACTCATCCTGTCCTTGGCACTGGAAGAGTGGGCTTGAGTTATTTCCAAAACTCTGTTTTATAACAATTACTTTTATTATTAATTATTATAAAATGATAGTACATACACTTAATTTGCATTTTGCAGTGAGGCTGATCTAGCAATATAAAATTTCAGGACTCAACTAATCTTTAACACAACGGGAAAATAATTTCGAAGGAGGGTGGGGTAGGTCATGCCTTCAAATCTATGGGGCAAACTCAGAACTGGCCTCCACCTTGTGGGGAGAAAACCCTCGATTGCTGTGCAGTAACGCGCTGCCACCCTCTAGTCTGGATACTTAACTTCCTCACACACAGATGATTGCCTAAGTCTCTTAACTAATTCATCAAGCTCCAAACTTCAACTCTCCAAGTCATCTACCACACAATTTCCAGTTTGATGTGCTCCCAAGGACACGTGGACCTAGGGTGGGGACGAGGGCCCCAGGCAGCTCAGACTGGAATCTTGTCTCCAGATCCTCAGCCAGAGTCCTTTCTCCTACATCTTGCTCTCCTCACTACTTTCTGGGAGTCCAATGTCTCAGCAGGGCTGCTGGGCGATGCCGTAAGCCTTTCTCTGCAGCCCTCCGGCAGCAGCCGCCAGGACCACTGAGTGAGGTTCACACACCCGCTGATTGTGATTCTGCCCCTTGGCTCCGGCGGCCCGGAGTCCTCGCGCCTCTGATAGCGGCGCTTGTCTGGGCTGCGTCCTGCTGTTTCCGCCAAGCTACTGTTTCCGCCAAGCTACTGCTGGCAGTTGACTTGCTTCGTGTTGTGTTCTCCACGACCCGTTTGCCTTCTGCCTGGTTTCTCTTCCCGAGCTGATAGACCCTGCTCTCTGTGTGTCTGCCACGGCCAGCCAGGGTATGAGGACGGTGATTCTCATTTTCTCTGCTAGTGGAGGCCTTCTCTGATCATGCTCTGTAGCTTCCTTCCGAGGGAAAGGTATAGGGAAGTCTGTGCTCAGACTCATGTGGAGTCAGGAGTCAGGTTCCGTACACTGAGGGTCCTTTTCAACCATCCAGCAGGCATTCCTCTCAAATCATTTAGGTCATACTTTTGTTCTCTTCTTCTTCAAACATACACACATATGCACATGCTGAATTTAGTCTGTTGTTGGCTCAAGATGTCGTGGTCACTAGCACACAAGCACACGCTCTGGAGCCAGACTGCCCGGGTTTGAATCCTGGCTCCACCACTTACATCTGTGACCTTGGGAAGTTACTTAACCTCTGCCTGCGTAAATGTTTGCTCCTATTATTGATTGGTCCTTAAAGAGAAAGGGAGATTTTAGGAGGATAGACAGATCAGGCCTTACCCAAGGCGCCCCCTTTTCAATTGGTGATCAGTTTATTTTGTAATTGGAGGAAAAGTAAGGAAGTCCTACCTTGCCTTGGGAGCCTGAAATTTCAACATGTGTCTAAATGGAAGAATTGAAATGGGGTCATTTTCAAAATATGAGGGCATTAGTTTCATGTTGTCTGGCATTAAGGTTGACTTGGTGGATGCATTTAGTGGACCATCACCTGAGCTCTTTTGACATGCCCATTCAAACTCATAGGGTTTGCTTTCTCCTGGTTCTCACTTTATTTTTCTTAATACAGAAAATAACAAAACAACATTGTATAGCACTTACTATGTGCAGGGAAGTCTTCTATAGCCTTACATGTACAAACTCATTTTTCTGCCACAACCTGTGAGGCAGACTACTTTACCCTTGAGGAATGAATGCATAGAGAGGTTAAGGAACTTGCCCACTGGGCGCAGTGGCTTACCCTATAATCACAGCACTTTGGGAGGCTGAGGCAGGCAGATCATGAGGTCAGGAGATCGAGACCATCCTGGCTAACACAGTGAAACCCAGTCTCTACTAAAAATACAAAAAATTAGCCGGGCATGGTGGCACACAGCTGTAGTCCCAGCTACTCAGGAGGCTGAGGCAGGAGAATTGCTTGAACCCAGGAGGCAGAGGTTGCAGTGAGCTGAGATCACACCACTGCACTCTAGCCTGGGCGACAGAGTGAGACTCCATCTCAAAAAAAAAAAAAAAGAAAAAAAGAAAAAGAAACTTGCGCAAGGCCCCAAAGGACACCAGATTCTACCAACTGTAAATTTGGCCAGGTGCCCCCAGACTGGCAGGTCAGGTGTACAACAAGGAAAAGAACAGATCTTCCTTTCTCACTCCTTTTTCCTAATATCTGGCTCCCACTGCTGACCTGGCAGCTTTTTATTTGAACTTTAAGTGCCAAACTTAACATGACTGTAATTTGAAAGCACGCAGATTCAGGAAGCTGTGGAGTTGCTTTAGTTGGTGGATTTTGAAGCAGTTAGAAATGATGAATAAAAAAAGTTCAGGCTTCCTGCTGTCAAGCTAACAGGTCAAGACAGAAACTCATTAAATGTTAGATATGGAAAGGATCTTAGAGGTAACATTATTTTTGGGCTTTATTTTACTAGGCAAGAAAAAAGGCCCATGGGAGGTAAAGTGCCTTGTTCAACATTGTGAAGCATATTTTCCAAAATTACAATTAGATTGTTTGGATGGGTAAGTCAGGTAAATGCTGCTGAAGTACTACAGTTAGGGTTCTATCTAATTATGGAAATTGATGTATGATATTAGTTTGGGGAGTTCCTACAGCATCAAAGGTTCATATGACTTAATTCACATATCAAGGTTACCTCACCTAGACAGAAAAGTCTCATTTCCACTACTGAGCATGATGTTGTTTCTGGAACTTTGAAATATTCAATAACCAGAAATCGGTTATGCAGTATTGCCATCCTCTTAAAAACAGATTTCGTGGTGCCATAATGGCTTTTATTTAGTGTTTTCAACTGTGTACATCTGTACCGGTCACTGTCACAGCAGTGGTCAGCACCGACCTCCCACTCACTCAACGGTATAAAGGTTTTGCCGTGGTGGCCGAAAGCAAGGATTCTGGCACTAGCCTGCCTGGGTCTGAATTTCAGTTCTGCACTTAGTGGTTTATGACTTTGGTCAATTATACTTCACCTAGGTATGCTGTGGTCTAAATGTTTGTGTCTTAATAAAATTCATATGTGGACACCTATTAATAATTCCCAAGGAGATGGAGGTAGGGCCTTTGGAAGGTAATTAGGAATGAGAGCATAGTCCTCATGTATGGAATGAGTGCCCATACAAGAGAGTCCCCAGAGAACTGCACTGCCTATTCTACCACGTGAGGACACAATGAGTAGGCAGCAACCACGAACCAGGAAATGAGCCCTCATCAGATACTGAATCTGCCTGGATCTCAAGAGTTCCCAGCCCCTAGTATTGTAACAAATAAAATTTTGTTGTTTATAAGCTACCCAGTCTGTGGGATTTTGTTATAGCAGCAAGAATGGATTCAGACATTATATCTCAATTTCCCAATCTGTAAAACAGGGATAATGATTGCATGGGTTTGTTGGAAGGATGAAATAATCTAATATATGCAAAGCACTTAGGAAAGGGCCAGGCACATCATAAGCACTATATGAGGGTTTCTATCATTATTGCTAAAAGGAGAAGCTGAGTTACTATGGAATCATTTCAGAATGTTAAATGGTGATGGAGCTGAAAAAGTAGTGACCATTCCTGCTTCCCAGACTAGGGCTAGGCCTTGTTTTATAGCTTAAGAGAGACCTTTAAAAATAGGGTCTTTCCAAGATCATCTACTAAGAAATTGACTCAATTTACAGAATTAAATGCCACTAGTTATAAAGTATACTTCTGTATCTTTTCCAATAACAAGGAAGAGAGAAAGAAAACAAGGACAGGAAAAATAAATTCTGCTCCCTGGTCTGCATTTCAAATCCACAAGTAGAAGATTTCAATAATAAGTGCAAGCCATTAAGTATGTTAATGCAGTTATTATTTTAGAGGTTTACAGAGGTATCTTTCCCAATGGACTACAGGCTAGTATGTACAAAAGTATGTAGAAGAAAAAGGGGGAAAAAGTGGGAAAACATATGTAGAGAGACAAGATTTGTATGTTTAAAAGTGTGGAGACTCAAAAGAAAAATGACAGATTTTATTGGATTTTGTATTGCCCTTAATTTGTCAACTGGAGAGGATATTGGGGGTGGGTATGTTTTATAGCTATATGTCACAATAGTAACTTACTCTTTTTTTTTTTTTTTTTTGAGATGGAGTCTTGCTCTGTCACCAGGCTGGAGCACAGTGGCACAATCTTGGCTCACTGCAACCTCCGCCTCCCAGGTTCAAGCAATTTTTCCACCTCAGCCTCCTGAGTAGCTGGGACCACAGGCACGTGCCAAATGCCCGGCTAATTTTTGTATTGTTAGTAGAGACGAGGTTTCACTATGTTGGCCAGGATGGTCTCGATCTCTTGACTTCATGATCCACCCGCCTCAGCCTCCCAAAGTGCTAGGATTACAGGCGTGAGCCACCGTGCCTGGCCAACTTACTCTTAATGACTACAGCTGGGCCTTCATAGATTTTTCTACCTATAAGCACCCTAAAATAAGTAGAATTAAAGCATTATAAAAAGGAAATTTCAAAGTGTGTTCCTGCCTCTTTGTCTTAGAGACAGTACGGTACAATGAAGTTAGAAGTCAATTTTTACTCTGGATTGGCTCTCTACTCCTTCAGTCTCCGTTTCTAACATGTAAAATAAGGACAATAACATGATTCCCATCGGATTTTTATGGGGTTTACGTAAGACATGCATGCGAAGTGAGTGCTCAGTAACTTAAATACTTTTTTTTTTTGAGATATAGGGTTTCACTTTGTTGCCCAAGCTGGAGTGCAGTGGCACCATTATTGCTCACTGCAGACTCAACCTCCCAGGCTCAAATGGGGCAAGGATAGGGATTTGGATTTTATTCTAACCATGTAGAAAACCACTAGAGGGTTGTATACATAATCTGAATTGTATTTTTTTTTTTTGAGATGGAGTTTCGCTCTTGTTGCCCAGGCTGGAGTGCAATGGCGCGATCTCAGCTGACTGACTCTTTGACGTTAGGCTTCAGCAACTAGGTACATGATAGTGGTGTTGTTGACCTGAAGTTAGAAAGTCTGGGGATTGTGCAGCTTTGGAAAGGCAGAATCAAGTGTTTTGGACCTGTTAGGGTTTGAGATGCTTATTAATGTTTACAAGAGGTACACTTAAATAGACAAGTTTGGTTAAAAGTATAACAACAGGGCTGGGCGCGGAGTCATGAGGAATCTACCCCCATGACCCAAACACTTCTTACCATCTTTGTCCCACCTCCAACAATGGGGATCACATTTCAACATGAGATTTGGAGCGGACAAATATCCAAACCATATTAGGGATAGTTTAAAGACACAGGGCTAGCCAAGTGAATCCAGAGACAGAATAGAGTGTCAAGCACCAAGCCCTGAGGTAGTGTTACTTTTAGAGGTTGGCCATAGGAGGAAGAGGCAACAAAGCAGACTGAGGAGGTGGGGACGTGATCACAGATGGTATCCAGAGCTATGGGTGGCACATGCCAGGAGGGCCATTAGCACACACTTAAGGTGACGGTCCTGGTAATAGCAGATTATCCTTAGAAGAATAAACTAATTTACCAAGTAATAAGCACTGTTTCTCTGCAGATATCTAACCAATATTTACTTTTAGTACTTTTATGTTGCTAACTTAATTGACATAAAACGTTTGTTTTTATTTGCACTTGTAAAATAAACTAAGTACTAGTCTGCTGTTCGTCTCACAAACACCTTCTGTTAACATCTTTGAGACTGATTTTTGTTAATGATCATTGTTCACTTTCATTTTTGTTTTGACTGACTTCTCTCATTCTGTCACTTGGCAATGTTTCTGGCTGCAAGTAACAGAAAACTTGACCATAGTAAGAAAGAGTTACTTTTGCTTATAAAACAAGATGTCTAAAAGCAGTCTACAATTCCATAATTCCACCAAGGAACCAGACACTTCCTGCCTTTCCAATCCACCATCCTCAGTACGTAACTTTCTTCATCAGGCTTGCCTGATGGCTGACAAACCTCTAGGCATCACATCTGTGTGCCAGCAGGAAAAAGGACACAGAAAAAAAGGCTTCTGTTAGTCTACTCCTTTTCATCAGGAAAACAATAGCTTTCCTTGAATCCAACCTAGTAGAAGTCTACTTATATTTCATTGACCAGAACTAGGCCAGATAGCCATGCCAAGGTGCAAGGGAGGCTGAAAAGGTGACTGTTTTCTTTTCATTTGTCTATCATTCATTCAATCATATTTACATATTTAGCAGGACCACACCCAAGGCATCTTATATAAATCATATTCTACCTTTCTTTAAAAATTTTTTATCTTTCATTTTCAAACTTTAAACTTTTTGGGGGGTGGCTGGCAAGATGGCTGCATCGAAACAGGTCTGGTCTGTGCCTCCTAGCAAGATCAATGCAGAAGGTGGGTGATTTCTGCATTTCCAACTGAGGTACTCAGCTCATCTCATTGGGACTGATTAGATAGTAGATGCACGTGGGCGACAGCCCATGGAAGGCAAGTCGAAGCAGGGTGGGGTGTCGCCTCACCTGGGAAGTGCAAGGGGTCAGGGAACTCCATCCCCTAGCCAAGGAAAGCCATGAGGGACTGTGCCATGAGGAAGAGTGCATTCCAGCCCAGATACTACACTTTTCACACAGTCTTCACAATCTGCAGACCAGGAGATTCCCTCAGGTGCCTACACCACAGGGCCCTGGGTTTCAAGCACAAAACTGGGTGGGATGCTGGAGCTTGGTGGGTGGAGGGGCGTCTGCCATTACTGAGGCTTGAGTAGGCTGTTTTCCCCTCACAGTGTAAACAAAGCTACTGGGAAGTTTGAATCGAACATCGCAGCTCAGCAAAGCCGCTGTAGCCAGCCTGCCTCTCTAGATTCCTCCTGTCTAGGCAGGGCATCTCTAAAAGAAAGGCAACAGCCCCAGTCAGGGGCTTATAGATAAAACTACCATCTCCCTGGGCTAGAGCACCTGGAGGAAGGGGCAGCTATGGGTGCAGCTTCAGCAGACTTAAACGTTCCTGCCTACTGGCTCTGAAGAGAGCAGCGGATCTCCCAGCACAGTGTTTGAGCTCTGCTAAGGGACAGACTGCTTGCTCAAAATAAAGGGATGGAGGAAGATTTACCAAGCAAATGGAGAGCAAAGAAAAGCAGGGGTTGCAATCCTAGTCTCTGATGAAACAGACTTTAAACCAACAAAGATCAAAAAGACAAAGAAGGGCATTACATAATGGTAAAGGGATCAACGCAACAAGAAGAGCTAACTATCCTAAAAATACATGCACCCAATATAGGAGCACCCAGATTCGTAAAGCAAGTTCTTAGAGACCTACAAATAGACTTAGAATCCCACACAATAACAATGGAAAACTTTAACACTCCACTGTCAATTTTGGACAGATCAACAAGACAGATAATTAACAAGGATATCCAGGACTTGAACTCAGCTCTGGACCAGGCAGATCTAATAGACATCTACAGAGAACTTTCTACCCCAGATCAACAGAATATACATTCTTCTCAGCACCACATCACACTTATTCTAAAATTGGCCACATAATTGGAAGTAAAACACTCCTCAGCAAATGCAAAAGAACAGAAATCATAAGAAACAGTCTCTCAGACCATAGTGCAAACAAATTAGAACTCAGGATTGAGAAACTCACTCAAAACTGCACAACTACACGGAAACTGAACAACTTGCTTCTGAATGACTACTAAGTATATAACGAAATTAAGGCAGAAATAAATAAGTTCTTTGAAACCAGTGAGAACAAAGACATAATGTACCACAATCTCTGGGACACAGCTAAAGCAGTGTTTAGAGGGAAATTTATAGCACTAAATGCCCACAGGAGAAAGTAGGAAAGATATAAAATCAACACCTTAACATCACAATTAAAAGAACTAGACAAGTGACTGGGCGCGGTGGCTCACGCCTGTAATCACAGCACTTTGGGAGGCCGAGTAGGGTGGATCACGAGGTCAGGAAATTGAGACAATCCTGGCCAACATGGTGAAACCCCGTCTCTACTAAAAGCTGGGTGCGGTGACAGGTGCCTGTAATCCCAGCTACTTGGGAGGCTGAAGCAGGAGAATTGCTTGAATCAGGGATTTGAAGGTTGCAGTGAGCCGAGATCGCACCACTGCACTCCAGCCTGGTGACAGAGCTAGACTCTGTCAAAAAAAAAAAAAAAAGAACTAGGGAAGGAAGAGCAAAGTCAAAAGCTAGCTGAAGACAAGAAATAACTAAGATCAGAGCAGACTGAAGGAGAGGACTGGCACAGTGGCTCATGCCTGTAATCCCAGCACTTTGGGAGTCTGAAGCAGGTGGATGAGGTCAGGAGTTTGCGACCAGCCTGGCCAATATGGTGAAACCTCGTCTCTACTAAAAATACAAAAATTAGCCGGGCATGGTGGCACGTGCCTGGAATCCCAGCTATTTGGGAGACTGACACAGAAGAATCGCCTCAGCCTGTATAGTCAAGACAATCCTAAGCAAAAACCCAGGAGGCAGAGGTTGTGGTAACCCGAGACTGGCCACTGCACACCAGCCTGGGCAACAGAGCGAGACTCTATCTCAAAACAAAACAAACAAAAAAACTGAAGGAGATGGAGACGAAAAACTATTCAAAAATATCAATGAATCAGGCCAGGCTCAGTGACTCATGCCTATAATCCTAGCACTTTGGGAGGCCAAGGCAGGTGGATCACCTGAGATCAGGAGTTTGAGGCCAGCCTGACCAACATAAAGAAACTCTATCTCTACTAAAAGTACGAAATTAGTTGGGCATGGTGGCACAAGCCTGTAATCCCAGCTACTCTGGAGGCTGAGATAGGAGAATTGCTTGAATCCAGGAGGCGGAGGTTGTGGTGAGCCGAGATCACGCCATTGTACTCTAGCCTGGGCAACAAGCAAGGGCAAACTCCGACTCAAAAAAAAAAAAAAAAAAAAAAAAATAATCAGTGAATCCAGGAGCTGGTTCTTTGAAAAGATTAACGAAATAGATAGACCACTAGCTAGACTAATAAAGAAGAAAAGAGAGAAGAATCAAATAGACACAATAAAAAATGATAAAGGTGATAGCTCCACTGATCCCACAGAAATACAGACTACCATCAGACAATACTATAAACACCTCTATGCAAATAAAATAGAAAATTTAGAAGAAATGGATAAATTCCTGGACACATACACCCTCAGAAGACTAAACCAGGAAGAATTTGAATCCCTGAATAGACCAATAACAAATTCTGAAATTGAGGCAGTAATTGATAGCTTACCAATTAAAGAAAAACCCCAGGACCAGACCGATTCACAGCCAAATTCTACCAGAGGTACAAAGAGGAGCTAGTACCATTGCTTCTGAAACTATTCCAAACAATAGGAAGAGAGGGACTCCTCCCTAACTCATTTTATGAAGCCAGCATCATCCTGATACCAAAACCTGGCAGAGACACAACAAAAAAAGAAAATATCAAGCCAATGTTCCTGATGAACATCGATGTGAAAATCCTCAATAAAACACTGGCAAACCAAATCCAGCAGCACATCAAAAAGCTTATCCACCAGGATCAAGTCGGCTTCATCCCTGGGATGCAAGGCTGGTTCAACATATGCAAATCAATAAATGTAATCCACCACATAAACATAATGAACAACAAAAAGCACATGATTATCTCAATAGATGCAGAAAAGGCCTTTGATAAAATTCAACATCCCTTTATGCTAAAAACTCTCAATGAACTAGCTATTGATGGAACATATCTCAAAATAATAAGAGCTACTTATGACAAACCCACAGCCAATATCATACTGAATGGGCAAAAGCTGGAAGCATCTCCTTTGAAAACTGGCACAAGACAAGGATGCTCTCTCTCACCATTTCCATTCAACATAGTATCGGAAGTTCTGTCCCAGGGCAATAAGGCAAGAGAAAGAAAAGAAATAAAGTGTATTCAAATAGGAAAAGAGGAAGTCAAATTGTCTCTGTTTGCAGATGACATGATTGTATATTTAGAACATCCCATCGTCTTAGCCCAAAATCTCCTTAAGCTGATAAGCAACTTCAGCAAAGTCTTAGGATACAAAATCAACGTGCAAAAATCACAAGCATTCTTATACACTAATAGACAGAGAGCCAAACCATGAGTGAACTACCATTCACAATTGCTAAAAGAGACTAAAATCCCTAGGAACACAACTTACAAGGGATGTGAAGGACCTCTTCAAGGAGAACTACAAATCACTGCTCAAAAAAATAAGAGAGGACACAAACAAATGGAAAAATATTCCATGCTCATGGATAGGAAGAATCAAAATCATGAAAATGACCATACTACCCAAAGTACTTTACAGATTCAATGCTATCCCCATCAAACTAGCATTGATCTTCTTCACAAAATTAGAAAAAATTACTTTAAATTTCATGTGGAACCAAAAAGAGCCTGTGTATAGCAAAGACAATACTAAGCAAAGAGAACAAAGCTGGAGGCATCATGCTACCTGACTTCAAACTATAATACAAGGCTACAGTAACCAAAACAGCATGGTACTGGTACCAAAACAGATATATAGACCATTGGAACAGAACAGAGGCCTCAGAAATAATGCCACACATCTACAACCATCTTATCTTTGGCACATCTGACAAAAACAAGCAATGGGGAAAGGATTCCTCATTTAATAAATGGTGTTGGGAAAATTGGCTAGCCATATGCAGAAAACTGAAACTGGACCCCTTCCTTACACCTTATACAAAAATTAACTCAGGGTGGATTAAACAGTTAAATATAAGACCTAAAATCATAAAAACTCTAGAAGAAAACCTAGGCAGTATCACTCAAGACATAGGCATGGGCAAAGACTTCATGACTAAAAACACCAATAGCAGTAGCAACAAAAGCCAAAATTGACAAATGGGATCTAATTAAACTAAAAAGCTTCTGTACAGCCAAAGAAACTATCACCAGAGTGAACAGGCAACCTACAGAATGGGAGAAAATTTTTGCAATCTAGCCATCTGACAAAGGGCTAATATCTAGAATCTACAAGGAACTTCAACAAATTTACAAGAAAAAAAACTAACAACACCATCAAAAAGTGGGTGAAGCATATGAACAGACAGTTCTCAAAAGAAGACATTTATGGGGCCAACAAACATTAAAAAAAGCTCATCATCACTGGTCATTAGAGAAATGCAAATCAAAAAAAACCACAATGAGATCCCATTGCACACCAGTTAGAATGGCAATCATTAAAAAGTCAGGAAACAACAGATGCTGGAGAGGATGTGGAGAAATAGGAACACTTTTATGCTGTTGGTGGGAGTATAAATTAGCTCAACCTTGTGGAAGACAGTGTGGCGATTCCTTAGGGATCTAGAACCAGAAATACCATTTGACCCAGCAACCCATTATTGGGCATACACATAAAGGATTATAAATCATTCTACTATAAATACACATGTCCACATATATTTATTGCAGCACTATTCACAATAGCAAAGACTTCGAACCAATGCAAATGTCTGTCAAGGATAGATTGGATAAAGAAAATGTGGCACATACACACCATGGAATACTATGCAGCCATAAAAAAGAATGAGTTCATGTGCATTGCAGGGACATGGATGAAGCTGGAAATCATCATTCTCAGCAAACTAACACAGGAACAGAAAACCAAACACTGTGTGTTCTCACTTATAAGTGGGAGTTGAACAATGAGAACACATGGACACAGGGAGGGGAACATAACACACTGGGGCCTGTCGGGGGGTGGGGGGCTAGGGAAGGGATAGCATTAGGAGAAATACCTAATGTAGATGACAGGTTGGTGGGTGCAGCAAACCACCATTGCACGTGTATACCTATGTAACAAACCCGCATGTTCTGCACATGCATCCCAGAACTTAAAGTATATATAAAAAAACACTTTTTTCAAACTTGCCAATTTTTTTCAAAACGTTATTTAAAGTTCTAATTTAATCAACTTATTTTTAAATTACAGTAAAACTTACTCTTTATTTTACAGTTTTATGAGTATTTTTAAAAATAGATTCTCTATTTTTAATAAGCTGTGGATACTCTTGCTACTCACCCAAAATTACATTATAGTCCCATAACAGAAAAGATCAATTGTTTAACACAACAGAGGCTGGGAAAGGAGAGAATCCTTATGCTTATCCAATGCATTTAATTGAGGCTTTATAAGATGATAATCCCATCACTTTGGGAGGCCGAGGCAGCAGGATTGCTTAAACCTAGGAATTCAAGACCAGATCCTATCTCAAAAAGAAAGAAAAATAAAAGTAAATAAATAAACAAGAATCGGTAGAGATTTAGCCATTTATAGTTTTTTTTTCTAACAAAACCATTTTATCTTACATGAATAGAACTTAATTTATATATTCCACAAAGACATCACCTTAATGCCTCTTCCACACTTTTTAGTCCTGTGTATATATTTTTTTTCTTTCTTTTTTTTTTTTTTTGGAGACAGGGTCTCACTCACCCAGGCTAGAGTGCAGTGGTGCAATCTTGGCTCACTGCAGCCTCAAAGTCCTGGGCTCAAGCAATCCTCCCACCTCAGCCTCCTGAGTAACTGGGACTACAGACTACAGGAATGAACCACCATGCCTGGCTAACTTAAAAAAAAATTTTTTTTTGTAGAGACAAAGTCTCACTATGTTGCCCAGGCTGGTATTGAACTCCTGGGCTCAAGCAATCCTCCCACCTTGGCCTCCCAAAATACTGGAATTACTGATGTGAGCCTGGCCTATAATTTTCATATTGACTTAATCTGTGTTTACACTGATTTTTTTCAGTTAACATTATTTCATATGTGCTTCTCCTTAACTCTGCCACCAAAGGAGCTCTGGCTGGAAGGGGTGGCTCACACTTGGAATCCCAGCACTTTGGAAGGCCGAGGTGGGTGGGTTTGTTTGAGGCCAGGAGTTCAAACCTGGGCAGCCTGGGCAACAAGGTGAAACCTTGTCTCTACAAAAATCAGCCAGGTGTGGTGGCCCGCACCTGTGGTTCCAGCTACTTGGGAGGCTGAAGTGGGAGTATTGTTTGGGTCAAGGAAGCAGAAGTTGCCATGAGCCAACATCGGGCCACTGTCTTCCAGCTTGGGCGAGTGAGATCAGGGTAGTAATGAAGAAAAAGGCTAGGTATGGGAAATAGTATGGAGGGGGGCACCATAGGACTAACTGATAGATTTAAAGGGTGTAAAGGAAAGAGGAATTAAATATAAGTCCTTGGCTTTTTAAAGAAAATGCTTATTAGTTTTTAGATCTAGGCATTTCCCATACCTAGCCTTTTTCCTCATCACTACCCTTGTCTCAAAAAACTTTATAAATAAAAATTTTAAAAGAAGCTCTATAACTTGAATTTTAAAATTCTCTATGGGCTTTGGTTTCTTCTATAAGAAGCAGTTGGGCTATCAGATGATTTCTAAAAAATTTCCAGCTCTAATATTTTGTGACAGTATCTAGGATTGACAAGGGGAATAATGGAAATATAGCATGAATGACACAGGAGTCTTCTTTGAAGAACAAGGTTACTCCAAAATATGGATGCTGCTTAATGGGCTAGAACTTTCCTGTTGTCCATGAGTCAGCATGAAAAGTAACTCCAGAGGAGGCTAAGTAGGTCAGATTTATCTAAGAAGACAGCTGTGTAATCCCATATCCCTCTCCAACCCCATGGCACTGCAGATACATGCTTCTGCCTCTTTGAACAACAGTCAAATAGCATTACCCATTTTGTAAAGTCCACAAGACCACAACTTGAAAAATCAAGCTGGCCTTACGAAGTTTCAGAAAGAGTTACACAGTATTTAGATATGGTCCATAGCAATGTTACTCTATCTTTTAAGTCGTTTCTATTGATGCTGTGATACTGGTTCATGTGGGAAAGACTTTATTAGTAAAAAAGTAAAATAATTTAAATGTTAGTACAAAAGTTTTGTATCACAACTTTAAATCTGTTTAACAAAACCAGGTAGGCTGTCAATGTTTGCTTGCTTTCCTTTATACGTATTATCGTCACAGGACTTAAAATTACATTCTGTAGATAAACAGGCCCATAAGAGAACTTTCATCTAGAAATAAACTTTGAAGGTGCATTTACTGCTTAAGTGGGTTGTGCAAGTATTCCTGTCACTGGAGGTCCCTTAACTCTGTGGGAGGCCTTCAGAATACTAGGGGCAAATAAAAACTTGAAGTGAAGAGAAAAAAAGGGCACATTGAGATGGCACTGGAGATCCTTGCTAAATAAAGATGTTCGCAAGGAACACAGAAAAAAGTTTGGAATAGAGGCTACTGGAGGTATTCAAGTTGGAAAATGCAAAGTGCTTTTTTTTTTTTTCACATCAACAACTTATGTTTATGCTAATCTACTTAAATGTTAAGTCTGGCCAAGCAATTGCACTATTTAAGCTTGTTTGGTCAAATAGTATTACTTAGGACAGAGGATCTAGACTTCATTTTGTCCTCAGGCGTGTGTCTGCTATGCAAGTACTGGTTTTCCATAGTCTGGCTTGTAAGGCACCAGAAGCAATTAAACAGAGGATCAACGTAAACAGGTGTGTCCCATCATGTCCCCTCTTCATACTGTATTGTTCATATTCACTGAATTTCATACAAGCTACAGTGCAAGCAGTAAGTTAACTTTAAAAAAATCATAAGATTGCCCATACTTCTAGGTTATGCAAATTTATTTCTGAATAAGCCCTTGTTTGTGGCATCACTGGTAAAGGCAGATGTCTTCACCCTAAAGAGATGCCAGATTTTGGACTTGGTTATAGGCATCGAAACCTGGAGCTAGGAAATACATGCCCACGTATTACCTCCATTATCCTAATGTTAGAAACAGGCAACTGACCACGTCCTCGACCCCAACCATATTTCAGGAAAGGCTGGCTGAATTTTGCAATATGATTCCAAAAGGGAGTATCTGCAGAGTCTTTGAAGCTATAAATCCCGTAGGAAGAGTCTTCCCCACCTGTCATGACCTGGACCATGTCCACGGAGGGTGCCGGGCGAACTACCGCCACGCGGCGCTGAGGTCAGCCTCTCGGGTTTTGGGAGAGCTCTCTTTATTCTAATTACAGACTTTGCAGCCACCGGATATCCTCGCTGCATAACTGGCAGTGGCCATGTGGCTGCACTCGCGTTTCCTGACAACCACTGCATTATTTCCACTAATATCTTGTGCCCAAGGCCCCTGGCTTGGGGACTCCTCGTTCTCACCTCCACCGCCACCTCTTCCCTCGAGGGTAATCTCTAGACCGTGTCCCGAGCGCCTCAACAAAGCGGCAACCACCCGAAAATTCATGAAAACGCACTTGGCAAAAGTGGGCCGCTAGTCCCCGCGGACAACTCTAAGCGACCTGGTCCGAGCCGAGAAAAGCGCCCCGGCCTCGCCGAGTCCGCGCTGCGGGGCGGGCCCACGGCCATGTGCTGGGCGCCCGCCGCCGCCGCCGCATTCGCATTGTCCACTTTCCCCGGCACCCCGCCGCGTTCCGTCCCTCCCTATCTGCGGCGCACACGCGCTCCGAGCGAGCGGCGCGCCCGGGGCTGTAGCTGCAGCAGCTGCGGCGGCGGGCGGTGGGGGGTGGGGGGGGGTGCGGCGCGGGGCGGGGCGGGGCGGCGCGGGGGCGGGCCCGGGGCGAGGCAGCTGGGGCGCCAGCGAGCTAGTGGCGAGCGCGGCAAGCACCGGAGAGGAGCGGGAGCACCAGCATGGCGGGGCTCCGACGCCCGCAGCCCGGCTGCTACTGCCGCACCGCCGCGGCCGTGAACCTCGTGCTGGGCGTCTTCCAGGTCCTGCTGCCCTGCTGTCGCCCGGGAGGGGCTCAGGGACAAGGTCAGCCTTGCGCCGCTGGGCTCGCTCTGCCTCTCCACCCCGCCCCCGCTCTTTCTTTTAGGGAACTGCTGAAATCTATAAGAGGGCGAGGGGAGGAAAGGGAAAGGGGCAGGAGGAGGAAGGAAAGCTGTTGCAATTCTCCGCTGATAACATTTCGTGACCACAGCGTCCCCTCCCGCGCCCCGCTGCCCCGTACAGCTGGAGAGCGGGGCGGTCGCGGGTCTTGGGGACCGCTAGCCGCTCGCGCCCTGGAGCCTTTGTGCGCCAGCCCCTGCGCCCCGGGCGCAGCCCCCGCTTTGTGTGACGCGCGCGGGTGCCCCGCCGCGGCCCGGCTTCCTGCAGCTTTGTTCCCCCGAGCTTGGCCGCCCGTGGTCCACCATCCAGATGCTCGGGCTGCGGAGCCCGGAGTGCCCCGTGGGGTGTCTTCACCCCCATTTCGTCCCCCGCCAGCACGAGCACCCTGAGCCTGCACGCTGTCGCCTTCGCGTCCGAGGGGCCGACGGCTCACACCCCGCCCATTGTGTTTTTATCTTCAGCTCTCCCCTCCGTTGGCCTCCGCTCCTAGGAGGAAAAAGAGACGTGTTTTGGTGAGACTAGTGGCACGGAGGGACGACAGGGGAAACAGGAAGCTTTCTTTAGTGTGCATTAAAAACGTGGTGTATTTTTTGGTGTTCTTGCAGCGATTGAGCCTTTGCCGAACGTGGTGGAGCTGTGGCAGGCAGAAGAAGGGGAACTCCTGCTGCCCACTCAGGTGAGGATGACCAGGTGACAGTGGGTGTGCGAGGGAGGAGAGGCCGGGAGGCCGCCAGTCTCCCGCACCCCCGTCCCAGCGGCACAGGCGCTCCGGCCACTTTGCAAGGCAAATAAACGTTAGGGGCCGAACCTGAACACCTGGCAACGGTGGCCTTCCCGGCTCCTCCCACGCCATGTGACAGGGCGTGAGTCAGGCTAGCCCCAAGTTCAGAAGGTGGGAACCCAGGCCACCTCAGCAGGGAGGCGGCCAGCGGTCTGCCCGGCCGCGGGTGTCCTGGGTGTACACTGTTCTCTAAGTGAGCTGGTGCTATGTGGATGGCAAGTGGCTAGGGGGTTGAGGACAACAGGAGTATTGATTTCACAAATGTTAGAGTGGTATTTGCCATTAGCGTTAAGTAGCTTTGGGATGGAGATGTGACTTTAAAGGATTGTCATCTTGGATTTTCTCCAAGTGTCCTTAATTCCTATTAAAATACACCCACTTAAGAACTTGAATTTCAGGTTTTTTTCTCTATATAATGGTATGATGATTGCATGTAGAAAAATAATTACTGACATTTTATTGGGAATCTGTAGCATCATATAGGGTTTACTGCTGCAACAGATACAGTACTGGAAAGCTTTTGTCTTTAACTTTTACAAGAAATTCCCATTGGCTGTGAAGTGCCCATTTAAATATAATAATATAATATTGTTGACTGCCTTTCACTGGCAACAGTAGTGATCCAAGATGCATTTTCTGGGTGGAGGTGGTTTGAATGATAAGGGAATATTCAGCTTGTGTGCAGTACTTTTTAAGATGTTCATTACTTCCCACGTTTGGAAGCACCTAATTCTGTGTTGTGTCTCGTGGCTGTTTAGAAAAACAGGATGTCTAGCTACAACTTTACTGGAGAGACTGTCCCGTTTTACATTTCAGTTTTCTGCCTCTTATGTGAAACAGAGCGCTGGTTTTGAGATATTTGGAATATTCATTTTGACCAGGGCTAATGAATAACAGCTTCAAGGCAGAGAGGTGATTTTAGAGAATTTTCCTGGACCCTCCTTGAAGGCCAGCCGCCTGAATGAGACCGGTCTTTTGGGAAAAGGATGAGGTGCTTTTAGTTTTTCCTTCTCCTAAAAAGTTTATTCCCAAATGGATTTTTTTTCCTTATGTTAAATATACATGTGTGTTTTTGAAGGTTTGGAAGTTACAGAAAAAGAACAAAATAGAAATCCGTCATATTCCTACTGCGAGAACCACATTTAACTTGATGTATTTATTTAAAAAATAATTATGTTTGCGTACATCAGAGTTGTTCAGCAGTGGCACTGGTCACATTTTGGGCTAGAGAGTTTTTTGTTGCGGGGCTGTCCTGTGCGCTGTGAGATGCCGAGCAGTTAACATGCCTTGCCTCTACCCACTAGATGCCAGTGGCACTCCCTGCTGCTTCCCCCTCTCCCCCATCCCCCTCCTGACTTTGACAACTAAAAATGTTTCCAGACATTGCTAGATGTCCCTGGGGAGCAAAATTGCCCGGGTGGAGAAGCACTGGTGTGTATCTCTGTATACGTATTTGCATTTTTGCTCAATTGTAGTTTCCACTTCTTACTGGCTAGTGTTGGAAGCCAATCCAGACTAAAAGGAAAGTAAATTATAGACGATTGAGTCTAGTATTATAGAGTCTACTTGTTAGAGCATTAGTTGAAGATTTAGTAGGTGTGCTCAGAGATGGAAATGTCAAGGCCTATGTTATGATTAATTTTATTTATAGGCTCAAAAGTTACTGCAGTTTTTAATTTCTGGTTTTGTTTATATGTAAATACAATTTGTTTTTGGTAAGAGATGTCAGAATTCAGAAGCTGTTTGTCTGGGATACTCACTATAGAGGCATTTATAGCTAAGCTATTTTAATCAAAGCTATAATGAAAGTGAAACTGGTATTCAAAATAATTTTTTGCATACTTCATCCCTGTCTATATGTATACCTTTTAGAAACTATCTTGCCCTGCTTATACCTGGGCCAAGGGTGAGGGAGATACACACACACATACACACACACATACACACACGTGCTTATGAGATACATACGAGTATGCATGTCATGAGCACATGTGTATGTGTGTGTGTATGTGTATCTCATAAGCACATCCACGTGTGTTTATGTGTGTGTGTGTATCTATATGTATCTCATAAGCTGCAGAGTTTTGAAGAAAGTTATTTTAAAGGAATTATTTTCAAAGTATTTTAAATTTTTTCAGTAAAAATTCCCTCGTGTGTCAAATGGAGTCTGTTGAAAAGAGAATATTTATAGGTGTTATTTAAATTTGAGGGTTTTCTGTTTAATTAACTAGTACATTGGGTTTCTTTCATGAAGGAAGACTTAAAGATGGCTTCAGAGGCTAAGATTTGTCAGTAGTAGATGAAATAGGAACTTTAGAGGATGTGGCATTAAATAAACAAAATACTGGTTGGGCCAGTGGCTCACACCTGTAATCCCAGCACTTTGGAAGGCTGAGGGGGGAGTGCATCACCTGAGGTCAGGAGTTCTAGACCAGCCTGACCAACATGGAGAAACCCCATCTCTACTAAAAACACAAAATTAGCCGGGTGTGGTGGCGCATACTTGTAATCCCAGCTACTTGGGAGGCTGAGGCAGGAGAAATCGCTTGAACCCAGGAGGCAGAGGTTGCAGTGACTGAGATCCCGCCATTGCACTCCAGCCTGGATAACAAGAGCGAAACTCCATTTCAAAAAAAAAAAAATACTAAAATACTAACATGTTTGCCAATGCTGTTTGTATAGTTATTTATTTTGGACATGTCTCCTGTTGATTAGGTCTTTTTTTTTCTTTTAATGATGAGTCTCTCAGTGAACAAGAACGTACTAACTTATCAGTAGTAATACCAGATACAATAATTGAATTGTTGTAAACTGTCAGAACCTCTGTCCAGGTCTCCTGGGTTTGAATCCCAGCCCTACCTCTTTTTAAGTCTATAAATTCACCTGTTTGTCCTGTTTTCTCATCTGCAAAGTCTGGGGAATGATGGTGCTGATTTCAGAAGATTTTGAGAGAATTAAGTGCTTGGAACTTAGCACCTGCTGTGGGTTACCTGTTATTTTGGTGGTCTCTGAGCTGACTGCTAGACTTGGTCATTGGAGAGCATGAATGGCTTCTTGCTTTGAAAGGGCTGAATAGTACAGATAACTCAGTACTGTTGTGTGCTCTATGATTGTATAGATAAGTTGTATTATTCATATCTTTTTGTTATATACTCTCATGTTGTAAAATCATTTGGTGTAAGAACATACAAGCTATTTATGCATGGTGATTGTGAGAGGAAGAAGGAAAAATATGTGATTTTATTCTGAGATTTACAGAAATTTTCTTCTGCTTGGGCTATACTCTATACTTCAACACACTGAATCCAAAGTGGTGATGGTGTGGAAACCAAATAGGTGTTTCATTAGCTTATTTTCAAGAAGTAATAGCGTGTGTGCAGGATACGGCTTTGTGTACCTTCTTACTTTGCCGTCCAAGTCAGAAACTGCGATTCTGTGTGATCTACACATAGGTGATGTCCACCTAACCTGCTCTGCCCTGCAGGGCCTTCTGTGTCAGTCCTCTGGGATGCCCACTCCAGCCGGACCCTTGGCCACACATGTCCAGCTCATAGCTGTTGAATTAATGAATGTAGCAGCTGCGTGGTTCATTCAGGGCCTGTCCGTCCTGACTCCTGCCCTGCAGGGGCGTTGTCATCATTTCTCCCTCTTTGAGATTCCTCCTTTGTCTTGTGCATGCCTTGTTGTCTTAACTGGGTTCTCCTTTGACGGTCTGGGCTGCTAAGGCTTGCCGCCCTGCTGTGGCCAGTGTCCTGCTTAGAGTAGACATTCACACTGCCCATGAAGTCTTCCTAGTGGAGGAGGGGCAGTTGTCAGTGTCTTGCCTAGTTCCCCTATTTATGAGGTTGGCTAAGTCTGCAGGTAACAGGTGGAATGCCTTAAAATGTTGATTTCCTAGTGTTGTTTGACAATCACATTTAAAAAAATCAGTTCTTGCTGCAAGAAGGGCAGCCTAGGCTGGGCGTGGTGGCTCACACCTGTAATCCCAGCTCTTCAGGAGGCCGAGGTGGGCGGATCACGAGGTCAGGAGATCGAAATCATCCTGGCCAATATGGTGAAACCCCGTCTCTACTAAAAATAGAAAAAATTAGCCGGGTGTGGTGGCTGGTGCCTGTAGTCTCAGCTACTCAGGAGGCTGAGGCAGGAGAATCACATGAACCTGGGAAGCGGAGGTTGCAGTGAGCAAAGATCACACCATTGCACTCCAGCCTGGGTGATAGAGCAAGACTCTGTCCCCCCTCCCCCTCCCAAAAAGAAGGGCAGTCTAGAATCTGTTCTTTCAATCCATTCAGACTTCTCTGAGAAGAGAAGGCTCACTCCTGATGCCCCTTGATTAGCAGGTGTGGGAACGAAGGACAGGTGCTGAGTAGGAGCCACTGTTACCTGATACAGACTCATGTTGGTGCTGGGCAGGGCTGGGCAGGCCCAGTGCTCTCCTGGCCTTATTTGTTCATTTAGCAAAGATGGACCTTGGGGCGGGCCGTTAGGTCCCCAGAGATACAGTAATGAATAAGAAAAAAATCTGCCTTTAAAAATGTCAAGTTTATTTTCCCCCATCTTAAGTCAGAGAGTGTACATAACGGAAATTGGTAGAAAGTTGAAACAGGAAATGATACCCTGGGAGTCTGAGTTTTCGTTATCGCAGGTACTATTATGTAACATCATCTTGCTCCAGTGAATCATTGACCAGTATTTGGTAATCTTTTTTATTATAGAGATTTAGTTTTAGCTTAATCAATTTCTTCTATCAACATTAAAAAATAATAACTAACATGGGTTGGGCACTGCTGGTGTTATTTAAGTGCTTTATGAGTATAACTCATTAACACACTAAAGACCGTGAAGTTTACAGGTGAGGAAATTGAGGCACAGAGCAGTGAAATTACTTGGCTCAAGGTAATAAGAAAGTGACAGTGCTGGGATGGAAACCCAGGAAGTGTTTAGCTACAGAGCCCAAGTTTTTAGCCATTATGGATGTTATGTGAGTTTCATACAGTTTAACCAGAAAAGCACTATTATGGTGGTAAAGTTTCTGTGTCTGAGGGAAAGAAAGTCATGTTCTATTTTGAGTTAGAAAAAGTTGCTTAGTGAAGTTCCCATAATAGTCATATCCATGTGTAGTTAAGAAACAGCTGGATTGTACTCAGCTCTGCAGATGTTTATTGAGCATGTACCGTGGGCCAAGCATTGCTTTAGGTGTTAGGGGTGTTATGATAGACAAAAAAGAAAAAACACCTGCCCTTGTGATGCTGGCAGTCTAAATGGAAGCATAGAGATAGATAGTAAACAAGACAGAGAATACATTGTAAGCAATTTAGTCTTTTTGAGGGGCATACATGTTATGTCGTGGCAATGTGGGGTGGTGATGTGAGTTGAGGCTTTAAGAGGTCAAAGTCGGCCACTCTGAAAAGGCAATATTTGAGTCAACCTTTGAAGGTGGTGAGAGAGAACAGCCAGTGCAAAGGCCCTGAGGCACCTCCTAAGAGGGAGTGGGGGAATTACATGCTTTTGTCCCTGCCCTTTGTTGTTGGCAAGTTCAGACTGGTAATACCCTGGGACCACAGTCAAGTGCTGAAATACAGGAACTGAGAGAAGAGGCATCCTGCATTGGAGAGGTCAGCTAAGGCTGAGGGACGAAGGAGGCCTTAGAAATCTGCAGCAGCAAATGTGTGCCTGGGGCCTAGCTCAGAGCTGCACCTGGTAGACAGTGAATTTCTTTGTTTTCCCTTGGACATTTTAAATTGGAGCCCAAGGTGCCTGCCACAACGTGGTTGTTGAGGTAGGCGTGGGTGTGTCAGGGGCTGTGGGGGATGGGGCTGCATGTTGTGTTGAAGAGCTTGGTGTGCATCTGACCGGTTGGAGGGAGCCATTGTAGGTTCTTGAGCAGGAACTGACGTGATGACATTGAGTGCTGGGTCCTTACTGTGCGGGTGGTAAGGAGTGAGTGATGTGAGATTGGTCTGTGCTATACAGAGTGCGGTGGTGCACAGGATGGTTGGGGGCAGCAATCTGCAGGCAGAGGAGAAGGCCGTATTTGTCTTCTAATGCAGCTGGGGCTACTGATGGTGTGGGCTGCTGTGCTGGAAGAAGGGACAGGTCGGAACTGGGTTTCCTATGAGTGGGTAGGTCTTTCTGGTAGGAGATGAAGGGGGAAGAGCAGTGCAAGGTGACTTTAAGATTTGCCCAGGGGTGGCCTGGCACAGTGGCTCACACCTGTAATCCCAGCACTTTGGGAGGCTGAGGTGGGTGGATCACAAGGTCAGGAGTTCGAGACCAGCCTGGCCAACATAGTGAAACCCTGTCCCTACTAAATATACACAAATTAGCTGTGCATGGTGGCACATGCCTGTAGTCCTAGCTACTCGGGAGGCTGAGGCAGGAGAATCACTTAAACCCAGGAGGTGGAGGTTGCAGTGAGCTGAGACTGCCATTGCACTCCAGCCTGGGCGGCAGAGCAAGACTTCATCTCAAAAAAAAAAAAAAGAAAAAAGAAACAGCAGTTAATACATGTTCTTTTTCAATAGGGTGATTCTGAAGATGATCTGGAGGAGCCTTCTCAAGAACAGAGGTAAGGAAAGCATGGGGGTGGAAACTTGTATGCTGAGTGTTCCTGCCCACTTTGGGTGCTCTCTGAAGTCTTGGTATATGTCCATGTTTATATATTTAATATTACTTGTAGTATACCTTTCTCGTTTGCGTTTGTCATATCTATACCCTCTAATAAATTAATATGACTTTGTTTTTAAATAAGGTTGTACAGAAAGCTGTTAGAAATACTCCCTCCCTCGCCACTCACTAATTTCACTTTTTACATGATGTGCTTGTGCCCTCCCTCTTGTTTAGAAACATCTGTTGAGTGCCAGGCACCGTGCTGGGTGCTGAACATGAAACACAAACATGATCTCTGTTTTGTCTAGCGGGCAAGTAAGACATTACTATAAAGAAGATAAATCATGCTAATGACGAGCTATCAAGAATTAGTATCCTGTGGTAGAGAATAATGAGGTGGATGGGGTGGTCAGGTGAGGCTCCTTTTAGGAGGTGACATTCCAGCTGAAGCCTGGAGGTAACAGGAGCAGCCACATAGCTACAGGAACAGTGTTTTGGTCAGAGGGAATGGAAGTGCAAAGGCTTAAGGCTGGAAGCCCTGCCAGCAATCCAGGAACTTGGAGAAGGCCAGTGTGGTTTGTACGATGGTGAGATGAGGTGTGTAGGACTTTAGAAGCCACAGGAAGGAATTTGGGTTTCACTTTTAAGTGTGGTATGAATTGTTAAAGGATTTTAAGCAGGGAACTAGCAAATCAAAAAACGTGAATTATATATACATATATATTTTTTGAGACGGTCTTACTCTGCTGCTCAGGCTGGAGTGCAGTGGTATGATCTCGGCTCACTGCAACCTCCACTTCCCGAGTTCAAGAGATTCTCATGCCTCAGCCTCCCAAGTAGCTGGGATTACAGGCATGTGCCACCATGCCTATCTAATTTTTGTGCTTTTAGTAGCAATGGGGTTTCACCATGTTGGCCAGACTGGTCTCCAGCTCCTGACCTCAAGTGATCTGCCCATCTTGGCCTCCCATAGTGCTGGGATTACAGGCGTGAGCCACTGCACTTGGCCCTGTGAATTCCATTTTTAAAAGAATATCCTGGTCATGGGGCAGTCTTGGTCAGTTGTCAAGCTGGATCCTTTGGAGGTACACGAAGACACTCTAAGCGGTGTATAAGCAGGAGGATAGCTTGCAAGGAATAGGCTTCCAGATCCCTAGGGTCTATATGTCTCTTAAAATGGATCCTTCTGAGTTGTAAGTTACCATTTTCTACCTCTGCTTTCACAATCTCATTTCTCCGCTTTACAAAAGAAAGCTGTTTCTTTCACCCAGCCCCAGTCCGGCTGTTGGCTTCATCTTGGGCAAAGGGACAATTTGAAATATAGGTGTTAAGAAAAAGTGATTCACTCTGATTAGATGACAGATTCTTTAGGAACTTTGGTGGTTTTCAGATCGTTGCTTCTAGTAAAATTGAGGGAAGACCCAGTGAAATTGGCAACTGATAGATGATTCAAATGATTTTTAATGATAGCTCACTGTGTAATTTTTAGAAGACACACTGAGGTAGTTTTGAGAATATAGGGCAGTGCCATAACAAAGCTGTTTCCATACACGTCTGTTTATGTGAACAAGCTTTTTCAGTATTGACATTTAAAAAAAGTTAAGAAAAAAGGATTACGTTGGTAATAAACCTATCTCATTCTAGTGGTAAATAATGTTCACATGAACCAGTTGGGGGGAAAACAGCTCTGATCGTCTCATTAAAGGATGCATTTTCAATAAGATTTTACTTTGTGTTTAATTGCCTATCAAAATTTGTGAAATTTGTTGATCAGTTGTGTGCAGTTGGCCCTCTGCATCTGTGACTTCTGCATCAGTGGATTCAACAAATTGCGGATTGAAAATATTCAGAAAAAAAAATCTGTACTGAATATGTACAGAATTTTTCTTGTCATTATTCCCTACACAATACAGTATAAAAACTATTTACCTAGCATTCACATTGTATTAGGTATTATTAGTAATCTAGAGATGATTTAAAGTATATAGGACGATGTGCATAGGTTATATGCAAATATTGTATATCAGGGACTTGATATCTTCATTTATATCAGGGACTTGAGCATCTTCAGAATTTGATATTCTTGAGAGGTCCTGGAACCAATCCCTCAGGGATCCAACTGTACTAATACAAATTATATTGATAACTTTTTTTTTTTTTAAACAGAGTCTCACTCTGTTGCTCAGGCTGGAGTGGAGTAGTGTGATCTTGGCTCACTGCAACCTCCCTCTCCTGGGTTCAAGTGATTTTCCTGCCTCAGCTTCCTGAGTAGATGGGATTGGAGGCGCACACCACCACACCCAGCTAATTTTTGTATTTTTAGTAGAGATGAGGTTTCACCATGTTGGCCAGGCTGGTCTTGAACTCCTAACCTCAGGTTATACACCCACCTCGGCCTCTCAGAGTGCTGGGATTACAGGCATAAGTCACCATGCCTGGCCTGTATTGATAACTTAATTCAGAAGAAAAGAAAAATAATATTTAGACCTTATGGTCATGGGAAAATTTTTTAAAAAACCTGAAATATCAATTTATATTTATAGTCTTGTAGCAGAAGGCTTTGAACATAAATATATATTCAGTTAAAATTCCTTGGGTAACATGGAATAGAAATGAGTTCATGGAGGAAAAGGAACCACATAAAATTTCCAGCCATAAAGAGTTTATTTTTGTATTTCAAAAAATGGATAATGGTAGATATCATTTCAGTGGTATTTAGATTCCATTGAATATATTTTAAAACGGGATTGTGAGTTTTATTAAAAATGCCAGTATGTACAGTGTGGCAGAGATTACGTTTTTACAGCTGTTAAACTCCTACAATTTTACATGCGACACAAACATCCTTTTTGGGTGCATGGGAGCAAGAAAAGTTGAGGAATGTTGGTATCAGGGTGAGGGGTTGGTGGTGGATGGAGGAAATGGAAAGTTTTGAGATACGTTTTTGAGGTGGGACAAATCCATTGCTTGTTGAATCTGTTGTGGAGTGTGAGGGAAAGAGAAATCATGGGGAGAGAGCATCTAGATTTTGGCTTAAATGTCTGGAGAGATGGTGATGACTGTGCCGGGAAAGGATTTAGTGGGAAGGAATCAGGAACTGTGTTTGGTTGTCTCTTAGGAATCTCAGACTTGATATGACATGTCTACGGGGAGATGGCAGGTAGGCAGTTGTTATCACTCTGGAGCTCGGAGGCCTGGGGGAGATGGCAGGTAGGCAGTTGATATCACTCTGGAGCTCGGAGGCCTGGGCTGCAGACCCAGGTGTGGGTGTGCGCAGCCCATAGAGAGCTGTGTCGCATGTGCCTTTGTATTTGTTTTCTTTTGTAGATGCAGTTCTCTACATTATTATTATTATAACTAGTTTCTTTTTGCCAATTTTTTAAAAAATCAAACTTTAAGGTATGTGTAGATTTTATCCTTATTAGTCTTTTCACATAGCATCACATTATCAAAATGAAAGATGTGGGAATGAGGGAGAATAATGTCTTTTTTGATGATGACATATAAAAAAATTAATTTTACATCATGACTATATACTTACAGGCATACATATGGATGTATGAATATATATATATGTATAATCTATGTACTTATTTATTTATAGAAATGAATTAAAGTTTCAGAAAATAGTACTCATTCTTGTTGCCTGCAATATATTCTATTTTCTGTTGCATTTTCCTTCATTACCTACTGGCTTTATTTATTTTTTGGTAATGGCTTTATTGAGATGTTGTTCACATACCATCCAATTCACCCATCTGAAGCGCACAGTTGGTTTTTGGCATATTCCGAGTTGTATAACCATTACTACAATCAATTTTAGGAGAACATTTTGTCTTCCCAAAAGAAGTGCCTTACCCTTTAGCCATCAACCTCCAGTCTCCTATTGGAGCTCGCCTGGGTTCATTTTAAAACTCAATACATTATAGTTCACAGTCTGATCAATCTTGATTTATATGTTTCATCTTCCTGATATTAAATATTATAGTATTTTGCTATTTTACCTCTATTTTTTTTTTTTTTGAGATGGAGTCTCACTCTGTCACCCAGGCTGGAGTGCGGTGGTGCGATCTTGGCTCACTGCAATCTCCACCTCCCAGGTTCAAGCGATTCTTCTGCCTCAGCCTCCCAAGTAGCTGGGACTACAGGAACACGCCACCATGCCCAGCTGATTTTTCGTATTTTTTAGTAAAGATGGGGTTTTACCATGTTGGTCAGGCTGAACTCCTGACCTCGTGATGCACCGACCTCATGATGCACTGCCTTGGCCTCCCAAAGTGCTGGGATTACAGGTGTGAGCCACTGTGCCCGGCCGTACCTCTATTTTTTAAAAACTTGACTTGCAAGTCTCTTTGTTTCTTTTGGCTTTTTGGAGTTGAGGTCTGTTCCTCATGTGTAAATAAATGATCATGATGTGGGTGGGATGCTGCTTTTAAAAACCTTTGTGTCCATTTTTTGAAAATGCAGATTCTGGAGCCCTCTCCAAGAATTATCTCTGTAAATGTAAGGTTCTGTGATTGGTAATTGAGTCATCTATGTACTTACTGTTCATTTACCTTCTACTTTCTTAATTTTGTAACTTCCCCAAAACCTATCTAATTTCTTGCTACTTTAAAAATAAAACTTTTGCTTTAGAGTAGATTTAAATTTATAGAAAAGTTATAGAGAGACTACAGAGACTTCCTTTTTACTCTTCACCCAGTTAACCCTAATGTCAACGTCTTATATTACTGTGGTACATTTGTCACTGGGAAACCAACATCAGTACCTTACTATGAGCTAAACTCCACAGATTTCACTAGTTTTTTTCCCTATTGTCCTTTTTGGAGGAAATCATTAAGTTAAGTTGAGCTTCACCGATACAAATTTTTTTTTTTTTGAGACGGAGTCTCACTCTTGTTGCCCAGGCTGGAGTGCAATGGCGCGATCTCAGCTCACTGCAACCTCTGCCTCCCAGGTTCAAGCGATTCTCCTGCCTCAGCCTCCCAAGTAGCTGGGATTACAGGCATGTGCCACTGTGCCCAGCTAATTTTATATTTTTAGTAGAGACGGGGTTTCTTCCTGTTGGTCAGGCTTGTCTTGAACTCCTGACCTCAGGTGATCTGCCAGCCTTGGCCTCTTTTCCAAAGTGCTGGGATTATAGGCATGAGCCATCGCACTTGGCCGTCACTGACACAAAGTGTGTGAAATTCTGTATGGGAGATTTGTCAATTCTCATTTATTTATATCCTGTGGGCTCATGGATATTTATACTTTGGATTATAATCCAGTATTAGGTTTGCCCTGCTGTTTTAATGTCATTTATCCTTAATCTTATTTATGAAGTTATTAGTATCTGTTTACACATTTTTCAGACTTTTTGTGATTTTGATTTTAATAACTACCCCACGATACCAGATTAATGATGGTCAGGTGGACTTGGAGTCATAGACCACCATTTATCAATTCCACAAAATGAATGCATTGTCTCTTAAGAACCCATACAGAAGTGTCACTACTAATTTGGGACTTGAGAAACAAATTTGACTGTAAGACAGTCTCAGTATGTTCCCAAAATGTAAAGGAGGCACTGGCGTTTATCACTGCACAGAAACAATCTAAAGAATGAGGACGCCTCTGTTTTAGTGGCAAGACTGCCCAAGGTGGGGCTGGAACGGACCAGTATTAATTCTGGGCAGGAGGCTTCCTAGAGCAGCCTGCCTGTTACCTCAAAGTCTGGGAAAGCTTTCAGGGTAATTGGCCTCATTGAAGATTTTGTTTACATTATCCTGCCTTCATCTTCTGTGGATGCTATGTAATTGTATTTGGTTGAAAGCCAGAAGAGCAATATTTGAAAGATGTTCTTCCCTCTTTCCTCTTCATCTCTGTTTTTCCCTGGGTATTCTCAAATATCAACAGTAATGTGTTCCTTTGCTGAGAAAGAAAGGTCGTTTTTGGGAATTCAGCGATGAGTGCGAAGGGGAACTGGCTTCAGCTCTTACTAGAATTGAATACTCTGGGAAGTATGTCTGGCTGTCTGTGTACATCTCTCTCTGATAAGCATTTTTTTGAGTTGTATTTGAATAGCAAAAGCTTAAGCATTGACAACGTATGAATAGTATATTATTTCAGGTTTTAAAAATGCTTATGAAAATCATAAATACTGTCTAGGTACAATGTCTATGAAAGGTTTTTTTTTTTTTTGGTGGTTTTTTGTTTTTAAAATGTACTTTTATCTGATTAGTAGTAACAGCAGCAAAATGTATTCTCCTGAAATAGTTTAACGCCGGTGAAAGGTGGATCTGGAGCCAGAACCTGAAGAGAATCTCATTCTCCTTTCAGCTGCATACTGGAAGATATAATTGAAGACCAGAACGACTTAACCTTTAGGGAACTCTTCACTGTTTTTGGCAGTGAAGGATCTCAGTGCCCCCACAGGGAACGGAACTACTTCTCACTTTTTTTTGTTAATTCAGAAATGGAAGTTTTGGGCTGGGTGAGGTGGCTCACACCTGTAATCCTAGCGCTTTGGGAGGACCAGGTGGGGGAATCACCTGAGGTCAAGAGACCAGCCTGGCCAAAGTAGTGAAACCCTGTTTCTACTAAAAATAGAAAAATTAGCAGAAGTGCTTGAACTCAGAGTGAGACCCTGTCTCAAAAAAAAAAAAAAAATACAGCCTCTAACACAAATACTAGTCCTGTTGTTTCAATGGCAAATATGGTTTGCAGGCTTGAACATGGAGGACATGCAAAACATAACAAGTAATCAGTCTAAAAGGTTTAAATGTAAAAGCATGAGGTTGCATTCCTTCTTTCAGCAGCTCTTCACCCAGGTGTCAGGTACGAGATTAGGTGCTAGGAAGACAAGTGCATGAGATTAGAAACTTGGGTACCCTGAGAAAGGCAATTTCCAAACAGAGTAGTAACAGCCTTGTGCTAAGGTAAGTGCCAGGGTGCTATGGAAAGCAACATGGCGGAGGGAGATGGCTGGGGAAGAGAAGAGTGTTTCAGCAAAAAGAGAGAGCCCAGGTGACTGACCAGAAAGAGGCTGGGGAGGCTTCAATCCCGAAAGGGCTTCTACATCACCAATGCCATGCTCAGGACCCTGCGCTTCATCCCCAAGGTAGTGCAGTCCATAAAAGGCTGTTCTTCAGAGGGACCACAGGAAAGGATGCAGGACAGACGGGCATGAGGAGAACAGGATGGGGTGGCTACAGAATGGAGGCAGTAGACCACGTGAAGAAGACTCAGCCACACCTTGGGACGGCAGGCACAGGAACTGGGGACAGCAAGAGGCCCAGGAGCTCAGTTCAGGACACAGTAATTCTGTGGCACCTGCAGGCTAAAGGGAGAACTCTGGGGAGAATGTACGATCCATGTTCAACTTCCTTCTATATATACAGTATATAAAAAGCTAACAGCAACAAATAAATACTCTGCTATGTAGCTATAAAAATATATTAAAAAAATTTTTTAAAGCCAACAGAACAGGCCAGGTCACCTAGGGAGATGACCAGGTGGGAAGACAGGAAATTCCCCAGTGGAACCCTGTGGAGACGCTTCAGGTTAAAAAGTGTGAGATCCTATCAACAGCGAAGGAACTTCCTTCTTTATTTATTTATGTATTTATTTTTGAGACAGAGTCTTGCTCTGTCACCCAGGCTGGAGAGCAGTGGTATGATCTCTGCTCACTGCAACCTCTGCCTCCTGGGCTTAAGGGATCCTCCCACCTTAGCCTACTGAGTAGCTGGGACCACAGGCACCTGCCACCAAGGCCAGCTAATTTTTGTATTTTTTGTAAGAGTTGGGGTTTCACCCTGTTGCGCAGTCTTGTCTTAAACTCCTGGGCTCCAGCAATCTGCCCGCCTCAGCTTCACAAAGTGCTGGGATTACAGGCGTGAGCCACTGTGCCTGGCCTAGATGCTGTAGTTTTATGCTGAGTTACTGTCGTTGGTGTGTTTTTAAAGAGGATGGGTTATTCACTCTATTCATTTATAGCCTCATGTTATACGTTCTCCAGAGTCCCGTGGGCCCTGGAAGCTTTGCGGAATGAATGCATTCAACCATGATCTGTGCAGCTGTAACAATGTAAAGTACATTTTTTTGACTGTTATAGAGCTTATAATTTAGGTGTTGTTCTTAATACGATACAGATTTTTAAACAGGGTTCTTGGTATATATTAAAATTGTCTTCAAGCCACAAAAACCATTTTTTAAGATGAAAAAATTGTGAAATTTTTAGCAAAGTTTTTGACATGTATTGATATAGTGATTTAGCTTTCAATTGAAATAAATCAGAAAAATAGTACAGTAGGATCAGAACACTAATTTTTTTTCTTTCGAGACGGAGTCTCACTCTGTTACCCAGGCTGGAGTACAGTGGAACAATCTCGGCTCACTGCAACCTCTGCCTCCCAGGTTCAAGTGATTCCCCTGCCTCAGCTTCCTGAGTAGCTGGGATTACAGGCACACACCACCACACCCAGATCATTTTTATATTTTTAGTAGAGACAGGATATCACTGTGTTCGTCAGGCTGGTCTCGAACTCCTGACCTCATGATCTGCCTACCTCGGCCTCTCAAAGTGGTGGGATTACAGGCGTGAGCCACTGCACCTGGCCTTCTAATTTTGGTTTTTATTGAAATTTTTAGTTCCTAAAAACCTTTATGTGTTTTTTGAAACAGGATTTTGTTCTGTTGCCCAGGCTGGGGTTCAGTTGTGCTGTCACAGCGAACTGCAGCCTGGACCTCCTTGGTTAAGCAGTCCTCCCACCTCAGCCTCCCCAGTAGCTGGGGCTACAGGTGTACAGGACCATGCCCAGCTAATTTTTTTTTTTATTTAGTTTTTGTAGAGACAAGGTCTCCCGATGTTGCCCACACTGGTCTCTAACTCAAGCAGTCCTCTCGTCTCAGCCTTCTAAAGTGTTGGCTTTACAGGCATGAGCCACTGTGTCCAGTCCCCTAAAACACTTTTAGTTCCACCTAGATAACATGTTTTCACAAGCACCAGAGTGATTAGGTTTGTATTCATTTTTATCTTTATATTGAAAGGGTATTTAAACCTTTAATAATTCAATTTCTTTAGGAATTTTGAAGGGTTAGTCTAGAATAAAAATAGGCAAAACACTTCCTTAATGTCAACATTCCTGAAACAAAGAAGTGGAATTAAGGTCTGGGGAAGCTTGATGTTGTACGTGACTGTGGTGACCCAGTTCCAGAAACTCAGTGTTCCTTACTTTTTAGACTAGAGATTGCTTCAGGAGAAGTGGTTTAACGCGGCACTGAAGTCTGAATCAGCATGCTTCATTCCAGATGCCACTCAGTGGCTTGACTATTTATTGCTACACGTCATAATATTTAACAGTAAAATAACTTCATGGAATCATTCAGTAAGATGTGTGTTCTAGCGAAAGAGCTAGACAAATCCAACAGCCCAGGAAGATGTGCCCATGGAAACCGCAACATGTGTTAGGAGACTGAGGAGGCTGGGCGTGGTGGCTCATGCCTGTAGCACTTAGGCTGAGGTGGGAGGATTGACTTGGGCTCAGGCGTTTGATACCAGCTTGGGTCACAAAGTGAGACCCTGTCTCTACGGAAAAAAAAAAAAAGTGTGGTGTGGCGGTGTGTGCACCTGTAGGTCTAGCTACTCCGCAGGCTGAGGTTCACTTGAGCCCAGGAGGTTGAGGTTGCAGTGAGCTGTGATTTTGCCACTGCACTCCAGCCTCAGTGACAGAGAGACCCTGTCTCTAAAAATAAAAAAAGGCTGTGAGAAGCTTGTTTTAGGCAAGAATGAAGGTTACTGCTGTGTAAGAAAGAGAAGAGACTTGGATGTTTTGCCGTTGAGAACCAAACTTACTTTTCTTCAGGAAGGCTTATAGCTAGAGAGTCAGGCATAAGCTGACATTTTGGCTTCTCTTATGCAGTGGGCATTGTGCTTCAGATTGCTTTCACTTGTCACGGTGGGTCAGTGAGAAATGAAAGTACTTTTTGGATGGATCCCAACATTGGCAGCAGTATTAATTCTTCGAGGGTGCTCTGGATATGCTGTGATACTAAGCTTCTTATTGCTTAAGAAGGTAGCAGAGCTTGGAGTTTCCAGGTTCAAAGGAAAAATTTCCCAAGGCAGTCTTCTCTGTCTAGGAACACCAATATTAAGATAATGGGGTCTCCTGGGAGCTTGTTACTTGTTTTAAATGAACTGTCATCAAATTATTAGTTTGTTGTTAGAGTCTTCCACATATGAAATATGACCCTGAAGTAACAGTAATTTCCCCCAATCAAACAAAGGATTGTTGTCGTATTACAAATAATTACTATGGTAGTCTAGAAAGTGTTTTGCAGATGTGTGGTGCTCAATTAATATGTTTTTGGGACTGTTGTTTTAAGATTGTCTTTGCAACCAATTTATAAATGATATGAGCAGAAGTCTTGTTTGCTTATTGTAGTCCTTCTCAATGTTTTCTCCCAAAGTAGTAGGAATGTAGTTTTTAAAGTCTACTATAAGCATGAAAATTCTTTGGAAATTGAAAAAAAACTTCCACATTTGTTGAGAATTTAAATATTACTCACTGTTTATTCCTTTTTATTATTCTCCAAAACTCTTCTAGTACCAATTTATGTTCCAGGAAGGTGGCCATATTTCATTCATTGCGTTGTTTTCTCTAACATACTTATACACAGCCCAGTTTGAGAAACATTCTCCCATCCCTATTGTTTCTACCCAGTTTGTTCACGTATTTTATTCAGAAAACATGGCTCCGAATGACACATGCCTGTTGGATTAAAATGGAACTTCTTCTCTAGGAAAGATGATTTGGCCCCTGTGAAGTGCCCAGATACCCACTGTTGCATTTGAAGGTAGATCCCACAGAATAGCTTCAGTAAAAACATAGTCATAGTGTGTGGCCTGCCAAGTGGAGCACTGTAAAATGTATATAGTAAATAATTCATATTGATACCGTGCCTTGTACAACATTGACTTTGAGGGTTGTAACTACCTCGTGGATGTTGCTGCCCCTCAATTATTTACAAATGGGTGAGGTTCTATTTGAATTACAATCCAAATAGTGTTCGATTGATAGTTACAACGGGTGTATGTAGTATAAAGTTTTGGTGGAGTAATTCTAGGATCGTGATTAATCCTGTTTCTTCAAATCAGGTCATATTAATCCACTTAATCCATAAAAATTGGATTTAAGTAATTGCCCTTGTGTAAACCTTATGGTTTACAAAGTGCTTTCACAGGTACCTTCCTTACATGACCAGGTGTATATGTGGTAGTACTCCCATTTTAGAGATGAGGAGACAGGTTCATTAAAGTAAAACAATTTGTTGAGGCTGGGTGTGGTGGCTCACGCCTGTAATCCCAGAACTTTGAGAGGCCGAGGTGGGCGGACCACCTGAGGTCAGGAGTTTGAGACCAGCCTGACTAACAGGTTGAAACCCCCATCTTTACCAAAAATACAAAATTTAGCCAGGTGTGGTGGCTCATGCCTGTAATCCGAGCTACTCAGGAGGCTGAGGCAGGAGAATCGCTTGAACCTGGGAGGCAGAGGTTGCAGTGAGCCGAGATCTTGCCACTGCACTCCAGCCTGGGCGACAGAAAAAAAAAAAAAAAAGAAAAAAAAACCAATTTGTTGGAGGTTATAGAACTATGAAGTGACAGAACATGCGCATGATCCTCCGTGTCCTCTCTCTGTAAGTGCATACTTGTCTACACTTTCCCAGTTGATCTACTAATAGTCTGCTATCCATTGAAGGATACTGAGTCCAAGATTAACGTATGGAAGCAGCTGAATACCTTATTTGGCCTTAGTATTACATGATTCCTAGCACATCCCTGAAATAAATGAACATGGCTCTTGTAAGATAGACCCAGGGTTGGTCCTCCAATAATATTTTGTGTATGCTAGATAACTTCTTTAGTTTTATGCTAATTCTAAGTGTGGATTATCCACAGATATTCAGCTACATAGCTTTTGAAATATGCAAAATTTAAATATGAAATTTTGGGATTACTCTGTGGAACACATGCCATTGTAATGTGTGCTGAGAGGTTGCCTTTAGAGGAGTTTATCTGTCAGTTTGCTTTGCTTTGGGATTATTTTCAGCAGCAAGTAACAGACAGTCCTGACTCAACCAGCTCAAACAATAAAGAATGCATGATGTCACTTAACAAGAAGCCTGGAGGCAGGGTGGTTCTGGGTTGGTTTACTCAGCAGGTTAGTGTCAGCACCTGGGAGCGTGGTTCTTCCGACCTGTCTCTTCTGCTGGACTCTGTGTGCCGTGCTGCCCCCCTCACATTTGCAGGAGGGCTGTGGGCTTCACAGCCTCCCAGCCTCCCACCTGAATAGCCAAAGGCGGGTTAAAAGACCCCTCCTGGCCACTTTCTCAGAAGCACGCCTCAGACTTCCCCTCCTACAGGTGGGTCTTCATTCACCTTGAACCACCCACCCGCCCACACCTGTGGCGTGGTGGAACCACTTGATCAGCTCTGTCCAGCAGGGCTTAGTCATTGGGAGCGCAGCCAGCTTTGGCTAAGTGGGAGGAGGGGAATGGGTGGTGGAAGACCAACTGCAGCGTGTGCCCTGCTGAGTGAGTCACCTGAGCTCAGCCAGGAATGAGCCGTCTAGGGCAGTGTTTCTCGAAGCCTGGTCCAGGGACCTAAATCAGCATCGCTCGGGAACTCGCTAGACAGGCTGGTTCTCAGACCCCACCCCAGACCTACGGTGAATCAGAAGCTCTAGGGGAGGAGCCCGGTTATGTGTTTTAACAAGCCCTCCAGGTGGCTCTGATGCGTGCTCAAGTTTGAGAACCATTGGTCCCTGAGGCAGCTCAGGGACCACGTGACAAAATATACTTTTTGTTGCGGAATAAATAATGAAAGGCAGAAATGGTCTTGTAGGTAAAACAGTGGGTGGAAATTAGGAGACGGTTGCTTTTCAGCCTGACTTACCACCACTGGCCCAGGATTTTATCCCACCTAGAATCCATATGTATTCTCTTCTTAGGTATGGAATGTTAGCTGCTGCATCCAGTATGTCTAAAGAAGTTCTGCGATTATGCACATGGGGGAGGGGTTCTAGGCTGACCTTTGTTGTCCACCTCTCAGGGTCTCACATGTCTTAGCATGCCTGGTAAACAGGTGGGTTAGGCCATCGCAGGTCAGCTTCCAGGGGACGACTGAGGAACCTTCTCAGGGAGAATTCATTCATTATAAGGGAAGTGAGTTTGGCAGAAAACCTTGGCCCAGTAACAAAAAGTCTCAGTTGTTGGATGGGAGTGGCCACTCACAGCACAGGGTGGTGTGTGTACTCAGATCTGCCTCCTGGCCCCGGCCTGTGTGGAGACGCGCAGGCGCGCGTGCGTGTGTGCGTGTGCGTATATGTGTGTGTGTGTGTGAGAGACACACACACACACACCCTGGTGGGCCTGCAGCTGAGGTGTGTGTGAGAGAGTGTGAGAGAGGGAGGAGACAGGGACAAAGAGAGAGACCCTTGTGGGCCTGTGGCTGAGGTGTGTGTGTGTGTGTGTGTGTGTGTGAGAGAGATAGAAATAGAGATAGAGAGATCCTGGTGGGCTTGTGGCTGGGTTGTGTGTGTGACCCTTGTGAGTTTCATGTGTGTGTGTGTGTGTGTGAGAGAGAGTGAGAGAGAGAGACCCTTGTGGGCTTGCGGCTGAGTTTCGTGTGTGTGTGTGTGAGAGAGAGACCCTTGTGGGCTTGCGGCTGGGGGGGGGGTGTGTGTGTGTGACCCTTGTGGGCTTGTGGCTGAGTTGTGTGTGTGTGTGTGTGAGAGAGAGAGAGAGAGAGCGGGGGGAGGACCCTTGTGAGCCTGTGGCTGCGTTGTGTGTGTGAGAGACAGAGTGAGAGACCGAGACCCTGCAGGGCTGTGGCTGCGGTGTGTGTGAGAGTGAGCACACGCAGCAGTGGGAGAGTGGGGTTGTTGGGGGTGAGGAAGGATATTACTTAAGGCAAAACTGAAAGAAGTGTTCTAAAAATTCTGTGAGAAACTAGGGTGGGCGGAAGCAGCCAGGCGCTGCCCACCCGGAGGGGACTTCCACACCCCGTCCGCAGCTGGAGGCCAGGGCCGCCCGTGGGAGGAGTGGGGACCCGCGCTGGGGAGGGCGGGGCCGAGGAGGGCGGGGCCGAGGAGGCCGCCGCCGGGAGCCTGGAGAGAAGGAATACCATTGGGACCAGGGCCTGGGCCTGTCGTGTGCCGCTTGGAGGGGAGAGGGGCCTCCCAGCCACACGCAGCCCGGGGGTTCCCTGCGGCTCTGTTGTGGTGGAGTGGCGGCATTTGCCAGCTGAGGGGGCTGGATGGAGGAGGGCAGGAGGAAACAACCCAAGTTCAAGCGTGGTGTGCTAATTTCCCAGGGCTGCCTAACAAAGTCCCACAGACCGTGGCTTTAGCACAGCAGAAATGCATTCTCTCCTCAAGAGGCTGGAAGTCCTAGGTCAAGCCGCCAGGGCCAGGCTGCCTCCGAAACCTTCCGCCCTCGCCTCTTCCTAGCTTCTGCGGGCTCGCGGCAGCCTGTGGGGTTTCTGGGCTTGCAGCTGCGTCACTCCAGTCTGCTGCCACACAGCGTTCTCCCTGGGTGTCTCCTTGCGTCCACGTGACTATTCCATAAGGACACCAGTTACACCGAAGTAGAGGCCCACTCTGCTCCTGTCCAGCCTCAGCTTAGCTAGATCTGCACCAACCCTCTTTCCGAATCAGGTGACATTCTGAGGTACAGGGGTTAGGTCTTGACATCATTTTGGGGTTGGTGGAGACAGTTTAACCCATAACACATAGTCCCCAGCGAGACTCGTCTGTGAGCCCTCGTGAGTGTCCCTCACCTGTTTTCTCTGCCCTCCCCCGACACCAGGGCCCCTGAGAAACGCCTTTTTGGTGCTGGGCTGGTGCTGTGGGAAGCGATGCACTGTGAAGCTTCCTTTTATAGAACTGCATGGACCAGTCCACGGGCAGCTTTGGACTCCCGGGCTTCAGCTGCAGCTGCAAAACCCATGCAGCCAGGAGCCTGGAGAGAAGGAATAAAATTGGGACTTCTTCCCAGCTTATTGAACCTGGCCTTTTGGTTGAACGATTTTATTGCTGAATTATTTCTTTGTGTATCTGTAGTCGCATGTCCAAGAAAAATTTTTTATTTACACAAGATTGTGAGTGTTGGGGAGAAGTATTGTTTTCTTTCTTTTTTTTTTTTTTTGAGACAGAGTCTTGTTCTGTCACCCAGGGCTGGTGTACAAGTGGGTGGCATTTGGCTCACTGCAACCTTCGCCTCCTGGGTTCAAGTGATTCTCCTGCCTCAGCCTTCCGAGTAGCTGGGACTACAGGCACCCGCCACCTCGCCTGGCTAATTTTTGTATTTTTAGTAAAGATGGGGTTTCACCATGTTGGCCAGGCTGGTCTAAAACTCCTGACCTCAGATGATCTGCCCACCTTGGCCTCCTAAAGTGCTGTGATTACAGGTGTGAGCCACCACACCTGGCAGTATTTTCTTTCTTTCTTTCTTTTTCTTTTCTTTCCTTTCTCTCTCTCTCTCTTTCTTTCGTCTGTCTGCCTTTCTGTCTGTCTTGTATGAGCCACTGCGCCTGGCAGTATTCTCTTCTTTTCTTTTCTTTTTGATGGAGTCTTGCTCTGTCACCCAGGCTGGAGGGCAGTGGTGCAGTCTTGGCTCACTGCAACCTCTGTCTCCTGGATTCAAGTGATTCCCCTGCCTCAGCCTCCCCAGTAGCTGGGATTACAGGTGTACATCACCATGACCGGCTACTTTTTGTATTTTCAGTAGAGACTGGGCTTCACCATGTTGGCCAGGCTGGTCTTGAACTCCTGACCTCGTGAGCCGACCTTGGCTTCTCAAAGTGCCGGGATTACGGGTGTGAGCCACCGCGCCTGGCCATATTTTTTCTTTTCTTGTGAGAAATAAGTGGGCAGATTTAAGAATAGGAAAGTTAATGAGCAAATACGCAAAGCCGTGAAATCAGACCTTGTTCCTTGCGTCAGAATTAGAAAAATGCGACTAATGTATCTGCTGCCAGGCTGTGTGTGCTGTGGTATGTCTCTGTGAGTATCTTAAACTTGTTTTATTATCAGTTTAACTTAGCAAATGAATATGAGTTGATTCCCAGGCTGAAGCAGGTCCCGGTGGGCCATTTGTTGGTTTGGCTGGAGAATCCTTTTGTTATTTCCTGGAAATGCTTGAATCAAGATGAGTCTCTTCCTGCTTCCATATATTTCAGCTACAGTTTTACAAGTGTATAATAGTGCTGTCCATAAGGAATAGCTGCTGTTATTGTGAATTGAAATACTTACAGGTTTACTTTCAGGTGGAGAAATGTCACATCCAAATTGCGTGTTTGACTTTCATGTAACTTAATTAGCAGATTCATGTTTTGGGAAAATCTGATCTGTGATCCTGAAATTGGTTACGGTTGGTGTAATTCGTGGGTAATTAGGCACCTTTACAGTGACTACTATAGTCATTAGAGGGCTGGGGTAATTTGAGGTTGAAATGTGAGAGTGAGATGGAGAAAGCACTTGCTCTCTAGTCCTTAATCTTTTAATCCATTTAACCTGGGTTGTAAATTCAGGCCTTATTTTAATTTGAAAGTATGTTTAGGGAACTGGGAAGGGGTTTCATTAATTTACCACATTCAGGTCATAGTTAAGAGAGGTAGTTTATCTCTGATTGTTTACTTGAGCAAACATAAAGTTATCGTGAGTACATGAAGGGTCCATGAAAGCTTTGTTGCTCCTTGTTGGAAACAAAACATTCTAGATTTAAAAAATGAGTCTAAAACCCAAAGAAAAGCACCACAAAAACAAGACCACATTCAAGAGATGTGTCATGTGGGTATTGTTCATGTTGAGTTCAGAAATATATTTGTGAGGCTGGGTGCAGTGGCTCATGCCTGTAATCCCAGCGCTTTGGGAGGCCGAGTGGGCGGATCACCTGAGGTCAGGAGTTTGAGACCAGCCTTGCCAACATGGTGAGACCCCATCTCTACTGAAAATAAAAAATTAGCCAGGTTTGGTGGCACGTGCCTGTAGTCCCAGCCATTCAGGAAGCTGTGGCAGGAGAATCGCTTGGATCTGAGAGGCGGAGGTTGCCGTGAGCCAAGATGCAAGATCACGCCACTGCACTCCAGCCTGGGCGACAGAGTGACTTTGTCTCAAAAAAATAAAAATAAAGGAATATATTTGTGGTATGTGGAATAGGGTTTATGGACACACAGATGTCAAGTAACCTGGTCTCTTGCTGAGTTTAAGCTCTGTCACTTAAGTGCACTCTACTTACATTTTCTTTTTATTTCCACTTTTGAATTGGGGATAAAAGGGGAAACTGGTGAAGGAAAGACATGTTCTAGAGACCCAAACATCTGTAATATTGACTAATAAAAAACAAGAGAGTAGATGGGAAGTAAGTGCTATGGGAAACTGATAAACAGAGAGAAGGAAAAAAATCGTGTTTTGAGATGGATTGGAAGCATTTTTTGTCCACACAGCTGCTTTGGGAATTTTTATCTGGTAGACAGACAGTAATTATAAGTGTCAGTCATATGAAAGTAAATCACTAGTCGTTTGTATTATTGTTTTCTCAGTGGTCCTTACCAGTTTTTTATTGCTCTGTAGTCATTCGTGTGGTCAGTAAGACTAATTTTTAGTCACGTAAATCTGTGTAGGGACAATTTAAAGTATTTTGTTAGTCATTTCAAGTTGTACATTTCATGCATCTGTTTAAGGTAGTGAAAGTTTTGTATTCACATTTCATATAATTAGTCTCTGGATATTTAGATTTCATTTTAGTAGTACTTTTTTAGACTGTGAGTTTTTTCTTTTTTCTTTTGGAGACAGGGTCTGGTTCTGTCACCCAGGCTGGAGTGCAGTAGCCCAGTCTCAGCTCACTGCAACCTTAGACTCCTGAGCTCAAGCCGTCCTTCCACCTTAGCCTCCTGAGTAGCTGGGACTACAGGCATGGGCTACCATGCCTGGCTAATTTTAAAATATTTTTTGTAGAGACAGGGTTTCACCATGCTGCCCAGGCTGGTCTTGAACCCCTGAGCTCAAGCGATCCACCCCCGCACCCCCTACAAAGTGTTGGAATTGTAGGTATGAGCCACCACACCTGGCAATTTTTTCCTTTTTGTTTTTTTGAGATGGGGCCTTGCTCCATCACCCAAGCTGGAGTGCAGTAGCATGATCATAGCTTGCGGCAGCCTTGAACCCCTGGGCTCAGGCAATCCCCCTACCTCAGCCTTCCAAGTAGCTGGGACTATAGGTTTATACCACCATGCCCAGCTAATTAAAAAAAAATTTTTTTTTTAATGGAGGTCTCACTGTGTTGCCCAGGCTGGCCTTGAACTCCTGGTCTCAAACAATCCTCCCACTTCGGCCTTCCAAAGTGCTGGGATTACTGGTGTGAGACAGTGCACGTAGCCCAATATTTCTTTTCAGTTCACTTTAAATTAAAAATAAGAGTTTGAAGAAAATTAGAATTTTAACTAAACCATATCCAAATTACATTTTCCAAAATAATGAGGTTTCAGAGAGATTTTCAAATAATATTCTGAATCCTCATTGGTATGCACATAACTTCATTTAAATCATGGGCTGAATCTCAAGGTTGTGTGTAAAATATGTGAAGTCTACCACTTTGGACCTGGGAAGATAAATATTCTGTGGTAATCAGTGATTAGAAGAAAATATAATAGTGATAAGAAACTGGTATGGCATGCCTACTGGAAAGCCCCTGAAGCACACTGATTAAACTAGTAGGCTATAAACACAGCCTCTGCTCTGAAGGAATGTATATGGTTTTAAGAGAAGGAACATGTGACTTTGGCTACACATAAAGTAAGGTATGTTTATGAGCTTTATATATATATATATATATATATTTTTTTTTTTTTTTGCAATGGAGTCTCACTCTGCCACCAGGCTGGAGTGCAATGGTGTAATCTCAGCTCACTGCAACCTCTGACTCCCTTGTTCATGCTGTTCTCCTGCCTCAGCCTCCCTAGTAGCTGGGAATACAGGCATGCACCACCATGCCCATCTAATTTTTGTATTTTTAGTAGAGATGAGGTTTCACCATGTTGGCCAGGATGGTCTCGATCTCCTGACCTCGTGAGCCGCCTGCCTCAGCCTCCCAAAGTGCTTGGATTACAGGCGTGAGCCACTGGGGCCGGCCGTGAGCTGAGTTTTTTTAATGGTTTTTTTTTTGCTTGTGTATCTTTCCTGGCTTTGTATAATTTGGCTCAGGGCTGGGGGCAGGGTGGAAAGGATAGACTGGAAAGTGGGGAGCATGATGGAGGAGTTGAGTGGATAAGAGCAGCAGGCTGAGCTCAGGAGGAAGGAAACCTTGAAAGGAGGAGTAGGGGAAAGGAAGGACAGGAATGAGCCAAGGCTGTGAGATCAGATGGTGAGATACAGGTGGGTATGGTAATGATGACCTGAGGCAGGAGATTTTTGTCCATCCTTAAGGTGGGGTAGTAGCTCAGTGGCTAAAAGATACTCTTGGAGCCAGACCCTCTGGGATTGACTCTGATGCCGTACTGTTTATTTAACTGGTGACTTTTGGCGAGTTGTCAAACCTCTCCATGCCTTAGTTTGCCCCTTTTCAAATAGGGGTATTGTTAATACTACCTACCACAGAATTTGTTTTGAAGATTACCTAAATCTGCGTAAGGCATTTACAACAATGCCTTGCATGTAAATGCTGTAATATTACCTACTATGAAATTGAAAAGGTTGCTGTCTTGGTGGCACTGTGTAACAGTGATGAGGTATCCTGATCTGGCTGACGCCCTTCCCTGGCTTCCGGGTAGCAGAGTCCTATTTTTTTTTTTAATGAGTTGCATTTGGGAAGCCAGAATTGTTGTGGGTAAAGACCTGGGCTCTGGGTTTGAATTCTAGCTCTAGCTTTCCAGCTGTGTGATCTTGAGTCTGTTTTCTCATCTGTAAAATTGGGCCAGCGGTACCTATCTCATAAGATTGTTATGTGAGGATCCCAGGGGTTAATCCATGTAAAAGAAACTGTTAATAGTGGAATTAGCAGTTGGCAGTGGCTATCAAGGTGTGTGTTTGCATTAGCAAAATTCTACTCTTAAGAATTTCTTAAGGAAGTAGGATAAATTTATAAGCCATATTTACAATTATATCCATTTATACTGGGAAAAAATTAGGAATAACCTAAATGTCCAACAGTGCATCCATATGGACAATGTTGTAGTACAATATTTAACACAGAAAAGTGTTTATGATACTGACTTCTTTACAGAAAAATTTTCTGTGCAATCTGGAAGAACCTAAAATATTAAGTGTTTTCATTTGCTAATGAGACTGTATTTTTATTTTTATTATCCCTTAAGGTACATTAAAAAGTAAGACATCTTGACTTGGGGAAATTCACAATAAGGGGAAACAGACATTTAGAAATAACTACCTTTAATATCTGATACAACGGTCTTATTGTCCTGAGTGCTGTGAACCAAGGAAAGCCCCTTCTGCCAAAATTGTTTTCATCCTGTTGCAGACCTTGCCTAAGGCTATCTCACCTAAAGAACAGAAGTTGTCTTCTTGCAAATGAGGAGTGATTATGAGGCTATGGGAAAGGGAAACACTGGAAAGTTCTTTAACAGCTCTCAGGCAGAAGAGTGCTAAGAGAGCTGACACTGGTGGGCTTGATTAGGGGGATATTTTAGATGTTTGCTCTGAGACCAGCGCAGTAGGTGACTGGCTGGGGCTCGTGCTCTGCCGGGTGTTCAGCCTTTACTTGCGTGATCCTGGGAAAGTGTGAGAGGGTTCTGGGGAGGGGCAGTAGCTATTAACCCAACTGTTAACCCAAAATATCTGAGCCAGGTCTCTACCAATTTAGAAAGTTGATTTTGTGGCCAGGCACAGTGGCTCATGCTTATAATCCCAGCACATTGAGAGGCCGAGGTGGGCAGATCACCTGAGGTCAGTAGTTTGAGACCAGCCTGGCCAACATGTTGAAAACCTGTTTCTACTAAAAATACAAAAATTAGCAGGGCTTGATGGTATGCGCCTTTATTCCCAGGTACTCAGGAGGCTCTGAGATAGGAGAATTGCTTGAACTCGGGAGGCAGAGGTTGCAGTGAGCTGAGATGGCGCCATTGCACTCCAGCCTCAGAGACAGATCGAGACTCCGTCTCAAAAAAAAAAAAAAAAAAAAAAAGTAAGTTGATTTTCCCAAGGTTAAGGATGTGCCCGTGACACAGCCTTGGAGGTCCTGTGCCCAGGGTGGTTGAGATACAGCTTGCTTTTTCTTCTTTTCTTTTTCTTTTTTTTTTTTTTTTTGAGATGGAGTTTCGCTCTTGTCGCCCAGGCTGGAATGCAGTGGCACAATCTCGGCTCACTACAACCTCCGCCTTCCTGGGTTCAAGCCATTCTCTTGCCTAGCCTTTCGAATAGCTGGGATTACAGGTGCCCACCACCAAGCCTGGCTAATTTTTTGTATTTTTAGTAGAGATGGGATTTCACCATGTTGGTCAGGCTGGTCTTGAACTCCTGACATCAGGTGATCAGCCCACCTCGGCCTCCATAGTGTTGGGATTACAGGCGTGAGCCACCTTGCTTGACCACAGCTTGCTTTAATACATTTTAGGGAGATGTGAGACATCAATCAGTATGTATAAGGGGAGGGCAGGGGCTTCCAGGTCATAGGTGGTTAAGAAACAAAAGGTTACATTCTTGTGAGTCCTTTTTTTTTTTTTTTTTTTTTTGAGACAGAGTCTTGCTCTGTTGCCCAGGCTGGAATGCAGTGGCACGATCTCTGCTCACCACAACCTCCACTTTCTGGGTTCAAGTGATTCTCCTGCTTTAGCCTCCCAAGTAGTTGGGATTACAGGCGCACGCCACCACGCCCAGCTAATTTTTTGTGTTTTTAGTAGAGACAGGGTTTCACCATGTTGGCCAGGCTGGTCTCAAACTCCTGACCTTGTGATCCACGTGCCTGGGCCTCCCAAAGTCCTGGGATTACAGGCAGGAGCCACCATGCTGCCTGGCTTTCTTTTGGGTCCTTGATTAGCCTTTGAATACACAATTTAGTCTGCCTCAGTGAATCTGCATTTTTATATAAACAACAGGGCAGAGAAAGCAATCAAATATGCATTTTTTTTCAGGTGAGGGGAGGGATGACTTTCTGTCCCCACCCTGTGAAGATGAGCTATCAGTTTACATTGCCAGGGTGAAATCCAACGGAACTGTTTTAGGGTAAAGATCTTGAGGCTCTTGTGTGTAAAGTGTGAGGGAGGTACATAACTTGAAAAACCTTTGTAGCTATCTTATTTAGGAATAAAATGGGAGGCAGGTTTGCTTGGCAACGTTCCTGGCTTGACCTTTCCCTAGGCTTAGTGATTTTAGGGTATGGAGATTTAGTTTCCTTTCACAAAACAAGTGTGGAACTGTTTCAGTGGAGTAATGAGGAAGTGGCTGTGCTGTGCTTAAAAGAGTGGATGTTGGCCCTGGCCAGAAAAGAAGTCTGAAGATGAATTCCTAGAGTGCCAACAAGGTCTCCGAACACCAAGCTAGCCCTATTCCAGGGCGGTGAGACCTGAAATCAGAAAGGCAGTTTCTTTAAGATAATCACCTTCAGAGTCGGGGCATCAAAATAATTAGGCTATGGATTTAATGCATAGGAATTCTTTAGAAAGGTATCAATTTGTCCTTGCCTAAGCATTACTTCACAGGCTGGCCCTAACCTAATTTTGCAAAAACAAATCAAAATGTTTTAAAACCATGGAACACTTTATTTAAACAGAATTTTCTGTAGAAGTCTGGTACAAAAGTTAAATACAGGGCTGTTCCTTTGCATCAAAAACGGGGAGGCCCACTGAGGCACAGGGATAGTTGCCTTTCCAGGACCACCCCCTCGTGTCAGTACTGTTCAGCAGGGAACACAGCCCCTTCCCCCAGCCCCACAGGGACTTCAGTTAGTCTAAGTTAGTCCCCTCTGCATAGGTCACTGTGACAGTGTCATTGTCATTCTCTTTGGTTTTGTTAGCGACTGATTTAGGATTCATTGTTTATGAAGACTTTTGTTTTGTTTTTGTTTGAGACAGGGTCTGATTCTGTTGCCTAGGTTGGAGTGCGGTGGCATGATTGATCTTGGCTCACTGCAGCCTCTAACTCCCAGGCTCAGGTGATCCTCCCATGTCAGCCTCCGAAGAGCAGGTGTGAGCCACCACGTCTGGCTAATTTTGTTTATTTTTTTTTGTAGAGATGGGGTCTCACTATGTTGCCCAGGCTGGTCTTGAACTCCTGGTCTCAAGTGATCCACATCTTTTGGCCTCCCAAAGTCCTGGGATTACAGGTGGGAGCCACCATACTTGGCCTATGAAGACTTTTTTTTTTTTTTTTCTTGAGACAGCTCTGTGGCCCAGGCTGGTGTGTGGTGGCACAATCATGGTTCACTTTAGCCTTCAACTCCCAGATTTAAGTGATCCTCCCACCTCACCCTCCCTAGTAGCTGGGACTACAGGCTTGTGCCCTCATGCCCAACTAGTTTTTATGTTTTTGTAGAGATGGGGTTTTGCCATGTTGCCCAAACTGGTCTTGAACTCCTAGGCTCAGGTGATCTACCTTTCTCAGCTTCCCGAGGTGTTGGGATTACTGGCATGAGCCAGCGCACCTGGCCAGCATTTTCAAAGGGAATGTTTTTGAGGCCTTTGGGGAAAGTTTGTCTCCCCTCTGAAGGATGCCAGTGAGTGTGTGCTGCTGAGAGGATGGCAGGATGGCAAGGTGGGCGCATTCTGCAAGCATCATGACATCATTGAGCTACTGAATCAACCTCCCCGAGAACTGACTTCCAGGGCTTTGGGTCGTGTGAGTCGTGTGAGAGAAATACTCTCCTTTACCTTTTTCTGAGTTAGACCTCATGCTGCTTGAAGCTGAAAACATCCTGTTACTCCTCGTTTTTAAGCACCCTCCTCTGGGCCCCGGAGATAAGCCTCTCAGGAACCTGTGGCTCTCATCCAGTTTGAAACGTTTTGCTCTCTGTAGAATCAGGTACCAGAAGAGTTATGTTGATTAAATTAGGTCTTACGTTTTATGTTATTTATATATTCAAAGATATATTTTTGTAGTCTGCATTTCCGGTAAAGCGTTTTCCATGTTGGAGGTCAGATCCCATGAGGTTCACTTGTCTGTTGCTGCTGCTTTTCCCTGTTCTGGAAGAGAAAGTTACTTGCCTGCTGAACTCACGGACGTGAGGTTAGAAAGTGACAAACATTAATGCGTGGCTCTTTTTATCGTAGACTGTACTCTCTTCTACTCTACGATTTCATCTGTGTAAACGGTATCTCACAATGCAGAAATCCGTTTTTTTCTTTTTGTTATGAAAAATTTCCAAAAAAAGAAAAGTTGAGAGACTTGTATGGTGAACACCCAGACACACATCTCCTAGGTTCAGCTTCTACCGACGTCCTTAAGGCTTCTGATGGCAGAGGCCTGTGTGTAAGCATTTTGAAGTTTTTGACTAAATAAAGAAAAATGTTACGTTCCCTTCTTTTTTTATTGTGTCGGATTTAAGTCACAGCTCCTGTTCAGCCTGCCTGCCATTCTCTGGGTTTATGTAAGTTTGAGGAGGTGGGTGGGAGATGTAGGAGGATGGAAAATGAGCAGCTTGCTTTATTCACAAATGATGCCTGGCAGGCTCTGGACAGAGCCAGGGGTTTGGGGGAGTCCTGAACATGGTGCCTTTGGTCTGCTCTTGCACCCTCTGAGGCCAAGGGGCCTGGGAGGAGCCGTCCTCTGCTGGGAACTTTTCCTAAAAGTCCGCTTATGGGCAGAGAGGCAGGGTTTGCAGCAGCAGAGCCAAGGACGGCTGAGGCCAGCTTCCTTTGCTCTCCCACTCATTCCCAGCTCGCTATTTAATTTGACATCCTGGAACATGTGTTTCAGTGAATTGGTTCATAAAAATGTTTTTTTGCAGGATTCTGGAATAGAGGCTGCACATTCTTTAGATACATGGCTGATCGCATTATGTGAGAGAGTGTGTGGGTGTGTGTGTATTTTTGGAGGTGGGTAGAGAAGTAGGGGGTGAGCACAGTTATTTCAAGCTCCCTTTTCGCAATATGCAAATGTTTTTCCCCTTAGTAATTTTGCAGAGTGTGAACAATGAGGAGTTGAGATCCTGCGGCCCTTTGGTCCCCAGGGTCTTCTCATTCAGCCCTACTGAGTGACGCTGGCTTCGCGTTTTCCCTTGTCTTTTTCTCCTTCGGTCACTCTGGAAACTAGCAGTTAGGAGCTGGAAATTGAGAAGTTGCCATTTAGGAGTTTATGCAACAAATGCAGAGAAGAGTCTGTTCCAGACTTTGCAGTTCTATCAACTTAGAGCTTCTGCCAACCTTTCTTGGAAAAAAAAACCCACTGGAATTAAGTGAAACCTCACAACATTGCATAGTGTAGTCAATTCTGCATTTGTGATGTGCAGGCCTGGAATTGTGGAAGCTGGAGGTTGCCCCTTAGTATTAATGTTTGCTTTTGTTGTCCTTTTCCTTGAATGTAGTCTTACGTAGAGAACTCGGACAGCCTGTCATTTTCCAAAGCCTCTGTGGCTCATCCTAGGCACAACATGTTTCTCCTCCCTTCTATGAGTATTTAGGGATGGGCCAGGCCCGAACTCACTGTTTCAGGGCTCCGATGCTGTGCCTTGTATCTTGTGAGCCCTGGTTCTAGGCAGTCGCCTCCCTGTGGTTAGCGGTGCCCAGCCTTCAGCTGCTATAGCTCAGACATGGCCTCGGGAGGTTTGGATGATGCCCAGCACTGGCCTGCCCGTTGTTGCTGACCTGCAGCATTGTGTGGCGTGGCTCCACGTGCACATCTTCCATGGCTTTATCAGTCTTGACTGGAGTCTTTCAGCTTTCTGCCAGTGATGAAATAGATCCTTATGATGTTCTTTTTTTTTTTTTTTTTTGAGAGTAGTCTCGCTCTGGCGCCAGGCTGGAGTGCCGTGGCACGATCTCGGCTCACTACAACCTCTGCCTCCCGGGTTCAAGCAATTCTCCTGCCTCAGGCTCCTGAATAGCTGGGACTACAGGCGCGTGCCACCACGTCCAGCTAATTTTTGTATTTTTAGTAGAGACGGGGGGTTTCACCATGTTGACCAGGATGGTCTCCATCTCGTGAACTCATGATCCATCCACCTTGGCCTCCCAAAGTGCTGGGATTACAGACGTGCGCCACCACGCCTGGCCCCTTTTGACATTCTTATCCTGATTGATTATTCAGCTTCAGCTTGATTTCACATGTTGGGGAGTTCACCTTTGTGACTGACTTTCCACTTTTGAGCCTCTCTTATTGTTAAATGTTGTCTGATTTTGACTTCATATTTGCTCTCTTGAGTCTTCTACCATCAGGTCCCAGTCTCCTTTCAGAAGCAATGCAGAATACGCCTACCCTATTCTGGCCAGACAGTTCTGCACAGACTTGAGACAGTTATTAAGTCTCTTCTCTAGGTTGGTTTTACCTAGTTTTTTTTTTTTTTTTAACTTGCCCAGGCTAAATTATACCTCTTATTTTTCAGTCAGTCCTAATGTTAACTTGGTCAGAACCAACCTTCCTTCCTTCCTTCCTTCCTTCTTTCCTTCCTTCCTTCCTTCTTTCCTTCCTTCCTTCCTTCCTTCCTCACTCCCTCCCTCCCTCCCTCCCTCCCTCCGTCCTTTTTCTTTTCTTCCCTCTCTCCTTCCTTCTCTTCCCTTTCTTCCTTCTCTTCCTTTTCTTTCTTTCTTTCTTCCCTTCTTTTCTTTTCTTTTTTTTGTTGGGGGAGGTAGGGTCTCACTCTCTTACCCAGGCTGGAGTGCAATGATATGATCATAGTTCACTGCAGCCTCAAACTCCTGGGCTCAAGCAATCCTCCTGCCTCAGCCTCCCATGTAGCTAGGACCACAGGCCCATACCACCATACCCACCCCCACCGCCAGCTAATTTTTATGTATTTCTTTGTAGAGACAGGGTTTCTTTATGTTTCCCAGACTAATCTTGAAGTTGGGCTCAAGTATTCCTCCCGTCTCAGCCTCTCAAAGTGCTGGGATTACAGGTGTGAGCCACCACACCCATCCCAGAACTTTTTTAGTTTAAAATTTGCCAGTAGTGGATAGAGTGATTCTGTTGAGATCTGAATGGTGCCCTGTGTAATGAATCCATTTCTTTTTCTGCCTGGACTCTGCTTATTTTAATGAAGCCTAAGATTTAATTAGCACTTCTAGCAGCAGTCTCTTTCTACTTGGATCATGTTGATTTTATGGCCAAACAAGAACAAACACAAACAACGACAAAAAAACCTTTGGGTCCATCTTCTTCTTTTTCTTTTAACAAGAACTGCTAACTTATCTTTCTCAGTATACACTTAAGTAATTAATTGCCTTCTTTAAAATAAAAGTATTTACATTTGGTCTTGTTAAGCTTTATCGTGATGATTTTGAACTATCTTAGCCTACTGAGACCAAAGAAACACACACACACACACACACACATGCACACACACACGTGCACATTTATGCAGGTGCACACACAGAAACGCAGGCACACACGCAGGCACACAGGCACGCAGGCGCACACAGGCATGCACGCGCACACAGACGCACGCACACACAGGCACACACGCGCACACAGGCATGCACGTGCACACAGGCACGCACGTGCACACACAGGCATGCAGGCACACACAGACACACATGCACACAGGCATGCAGGTGCACACACAGGCATGCACGCACACACAAGCACGTGCACTTTTTTCCTAGTGGTGAAAATAGTTGGAATGACCACATGGCTGAGTCTCTTCTTTCTCTGGAGACACCATTTAATGATAGGATAGAAATTTAAAAGGTTAATAAAAACCCATAGTGAAGAAATGCTATCAGTTGATAAAAAAAGTTAAACTTCTGGAAGATAGAAAGTGGATAACTGATGAAAGTGGAAGATTAACAGGGTCTGCCAAGTACCCTGCACAGTGGATTTAAAGACTCCCACGAAGCATACTGTGAAATTTTAGAACAACAAGACATATGACTGTACTGGATGCTTAACTAAAGAAATGGGACTTATAATGCCCACCTCACAGGGTTTTTGCAAGTATTAAAGTAAATAATTTGAGTAAAGCCTTTACTGTATTTTCCGGCATATGGTAAGGAGTCTCAGGGTATGTGTGCAGCTGTTGTATTACTCCTTGCCATCACTTTTCTTACCATCGTCACTGTCACTGTTATGGTGGTGAAGAAGCATATCAGTTAGGATTAGGATCAGCTTCATGAGTCAGAAAACCCAGTAGCATAAACAAGATAGAAGCTTACCTCTAGACTGCTTATCTGAGAGAACAGAGGGCAGGCCAGGGCTCAGGTGATAGCTCCATAATCATCATGGCTGTGGCTCCTTCTGCCTTCTACTTCAAGGTGACTGCTCAGTCCACAGGATCATCTTCATTTCCCCTCCAGGACGGAGGAAGGAGCTAGAGTAGGATTTCCCCTCTACCTTTTCCAGGTCACTTCCTGGAAGTAGCCCGCAAAGTTGTTTTTTTTTTGTTTTTTTTTTTTTTGAGACAGAGTCTTGCTGTTACTCAGGCCGCAGTGCAGTGGCATGATCATGGCACACTGCAACCTCAACATCCAGGGCTCAAGTAATCCTTCTACCTCAGCCTCACAAGTAGCTGGGACCACAGGTACCTGCCACCATGCCCGGCTAATTTTTTGTAGAGATGAGGTTTCACCATGTTGCCCAGGGTGGTCTTAAACACCTGGGCTCAAACTGTCCTCCCACCTTGCCTTCCCAAAGTGCTAGGATTACAGGTGTGAGCCACTGCAGCTGTCCCAAACTTTTTTTTTTTTTTTTTTTTTTGAGACGGAGTCTTGCTCTTGTTGCCCAGGCTGGAATGCAGTAGCACAATCTCGGCTCACTGCAGCCTCCAACTCCTTGGTTCAAGGGATTCTCGTGCCTCAGCTTCCCAACTAGCTGGGATTACAGGCATGTATCACCATGCCTGGCTAATTTTTTGTAGTTTTAGTAGAGACAGGGTTTCTCCGTGTTGGTCAGGGTGGTCTTGAACTCCCAAACTTTTATATACATCTAATTTCCAGAACTTAGTCATATGTTTGGATTTCAGCTGCAAGTGGTAGGCTGGGAAGAGGAGTCTTTTCTGTAGCCATATGCCTGTTTCAAAATGTCTTTTAAGGAGGACAGGAAAAACAGCTACTGGGTTTGGTAGCTAGGATTCTCTTTGTCACAGTGAACCTTATCAGTACACTTGATCCTAGGCTTCTGCAAGCTAAGATTTGTTCTGACTCTTTGGAAGTTAACTCGAAGGATCAGAAGGATCGTTGACATATTAACTTGTGCTTTGGTTAAAAAATGAATTATGTGTAAACCAGTCATTAAACCATAGAAGCTTTTCATATGGCTGAATGTGCGTTTAAATGGGTTCTGCTGAAAAAGTTCAGTTTAACATTACTTTGAAAAAGTTCTGCATATGGAAGAAAATTGCAAATTGTTGAAACTATCTTATGAGACTGGTGTTAGTCATACATTATCCTTTTGAGATGGAGATAGTTCATGCAGATTACTTTGACTATGAGAAGAGAGCATATGGTGTTTACAATTTCTTGTTACTTGATCTCTCTGCTCTGGAAATCCTATAACTCTTGATTGTCACTCCTGGGAAATTTATGTGTTAGGTTTTTCACGTTATTCCCTTCTGTTAAGAAGATAACTAGGGGTCCATGACCTTTTTCCTAGATGTAAAATTTCTAGAAAGACAGTTACTATAAAGTCTCATTTTGCAGGATCCTCTTTTTTTTCTCCCTACTCTTCTAGACCATGTTTATTTCTTTTGACCCAAATACTTGAGATTTATTTTTAGTTAGAAAAACTCAGAGATGCTTAAAGGCTAATCTTAAACTCATAAACTACATTAAAACAAAGAAAAATATAAGTTTCTCACACTTAACTTGGAGAGTGTTTTCTCACTTAGGAAATTTCTCAAAAACCTTAACACTTAGCAAATGCACATGTGATGTTTTCCATTGCTATAGCTTTCTCATTTAATTCACTTTTTCCTTTATTCATTTTTAGAATGTGGGGGAACATTTCAGAGGTTTGGTTATTCCTTCTTGCTCTGGGAGCATAACATAGCTTGTAAAATTGTATGGAAGATAGGACAGGATTAACCAGTTAGGTAGAATAGAGTAGGGGGAGGTTTAAGTGACTTGGCATAAAAGGGACAGCTTTTTAAAATAAGGCAAAATGACTAGCTTCTGTCTATGAGTTACTATCATTTTCATATTTACTCATTATTTATACAAAATTCTATTTAAAGTAACTAGGGTATCATTTCAAAAAAACTGTTAGGATATACTCTTGGGTAAACAGAAATATTAACAATTAATAAAAGAATTGGTATATATTAAATTAATGCCTTCATTTCATGGCTGGAGTCAGGACAAAGAGTCAGAGGATGTGGGTCCTGCAACTTACTAGTGATGTGATTTGGGGCAAGTCATTTAACTTCTCAGTTTGTTTTACCACAAGCACAATGAGGCTAATATCTGTCTTGTTAGCCTCATTGCAAGAATGTAATAAGACACAGTTTGTAAAAGTACTCTAGCCGAGCGTGGCGACTCACGCCTGTAATCCCAGCAGTTTGGGAGGCTGCGGTGGGCAGATCATGAAGTCAGGAGTTTGAGACCAGCCTGGTCAACTTGGTGAAACCCGGTCTCTACTCAATATATCAAAAATTAGCCAGGCGTGGTGGCACATGCCTGTAATCTTGGGAGGCTGAGGCAGGAGAATCTCTTGAACCCCGGAGCCAGAGGATGCAGTGAGCCGAGATCGTGCAGCTGCACTCCAGGCTTAGGAGACAGCAAGACTCCATCTAAAAAAATAAATTACTTTGAAAGTGATGAAGGGTCACTAAAATGTAAGGTTATGTTTTGTAAGTCACAGCTGAGACTAGACACAAATCTTTAGTAAGGGAAGACAGCAATTAGAAAACCTCACTCCTCTGAGTTTTCACTGTATGTTTAAGCCTTTGCTTTTAAATATACTGTATAGTGAATGTTAAATGCACTTGTTCTTTATGCTAAGCAAGAGAAATATTATTTTGCTGATTGGTTAGTCTGAGTTGTAGTATAACTTTTCTTACAAATAATGATTTTTTTCATTTACCCTGCAGAATTAGAAAAATTTTATGAGTCTCTTAACTAGGTTATGAGATTTGCTTTCACAGAAAGACTTTTCCCACAAATGAGTGAAACTTCGGATATATGAGAAGCAGAATCCTTGACATTTTGCTTCTTCATCTCATTTGCCACAGACAGCATGCGTTGTTAAGGATGGATGCATTCACTTGAATTTCAGCTTGTTTCATTCAGAGTGACAAGCCTTGCTGAGTTGTTAACAGAGGTTAGGTTTCGAGGGGGGCATGTGTGAGCAGAGTTTAGGGTTGGCTAGGATCGAACTGTGAGGTGAAGAGCTAATATCAGGGGACTAGGCTCCTTGACTTGAAAATGACTGTCTTCTCTCTGTGTCTTCACATAGTTTTCTCTTTGTACCATCTCTTGGTCCCAACTTTCCATTTCTTATCAGGATGCCAGTCATATTGGATTGGAGTCTACTCTAATGACCTCATTTTAACTTTGTTACCTCTTTGAAGATCTAATCTCCAAATATAGTCACATTCTGAGAAATGGGATGAGGACTTAGACATAGGAATTTTGTAAGGAATGCAGTTCAGCCCATAACATGCCCTGAAGGGGAAAAGCAAAATGTGGGTTATGGTTCTTAGCATTCAGGTTCTCATTCTATTTAGAGGTAAGTTCAAAGCTCCTGACGCATGAGTGGTATGAGGTAGTACTATAATTTTTTTTTTTGAGATGGAGTCTCGCTCTGTCACCCAGACTGGAGTGCAATGGTATGGTCTTGGCTCACTGCAACCTCTGCCTCCTGGGTTGAAGTGATTCTCATGCCTCAGCCTCCCAAGTAGCTGGGATTATGGGCGCCTGCCACCATGCCTGGCTAATTTTTGTATTTTTAGTAGAGATGGGGTTTCCCCATGTTGGCCAGGCTGGTCTCGAACTCCTGACCTCGCGATCCACCCCCCCCTTGACCTCCCAAAGTGCTGGGATTACATGCGTGAGCCACTGCGCCTGGCCAAGACAGTACTGTAATTTTATTTCCCAGCTAAAATGTCTTATACCCCTAAATGAATTAAGCAGTAAAATTTTACAAATTTAGAAAAAGAGAGCTAATTTGGGGCCAGAAAGGTGAGAGAGGGACTTATGAAATAGCAGGAAAAGACTTGAGAGGAAATAGACACATCCAATTGGAATGAGTAAGAGTGTGCCCAGGGTGTGGTGAGGAGGCTGCCTGGCCAGAACAGAGGGCTTGTTTCATGTGTCCAGCCTGTGTCTCATAGATATTTTGTACCAGATCTTGATAGCCTGAAATCTTGTCTTTGAAACTAAAACTTTTTTATAGAGTAAAAAAGATCAGAGAGAAGCATTTGAAGAAGGTAGCAAAGCAGAAATAAGTTAGGTATAATTGCACTAGGAAGGTGAAAAACAATAGGAGAGTGGAACTAATATTTAAAATCCAAGGAAAGGTTCTAAAAACAAAAGATGACCTGAATCTGCATATTGGAAGAGCCTGCCAGGTGATACCTGGGAAAAGTAACCCAAAATTATAAAGATAAAGAAAAAAATTTCTCAAGGATTCCTTGCAAAGAAAGATTGTATAGTTTACAGGTACAAAAGAATTAGACTGTCATCACGTTTCTCAAAATGACATACGAAGCGAGACGACAATGGAGCAGCACTGTGAAAAGATTTTAAAGACAGTGACAACCAAGGATTTTATATTCAGCCAGGCTGTCCACCAGGTATCAAGACTAGAAAAACAGTTTGCACAGTGACTCAGGGAATTCTGTACTTTAAGCCCTTATTGAGGAGTCTGTTAGAGGATGAGCTTCTTCATTCAACCAAAAAATGACTGGGTATTTCAGCAAAATAACAGATAATAAGTATTTACGCTGCATGCGGTGGCTTGTGCCTATAATCCCAGCACTTTGAGAGGCCAAAATGGGTGGATGACCTGACATCAGGAGTTCAAGACCAGTCTGGCCAACACGGCGAAATCCCATCTCTACTAAAAATACAAAAAATTAGCCAGGCCTGGTGGCACATGCTTGTAATCCCAGCTACTCGGGAGGCTGAGGCAGGAGAATTGCTTGAACCCAGGAGGCAGAGGTTGCAGTGAGCCGAGATCACACCACTGCACTCCAGCCTGGGTGGCAGAGTGAGACAAAAAAAGTAAGTATTTACTACTTTATTTACAGATCTGAGACTAACACAGAAGAGGAGACCAGAGTGGGAAATAAAAAGCTCCCCTGTAACCATAGCTGAAAACTCTTGGAGGTGGTTTGCTGGCACAGTTTGGGTTCTTTAGAAGTGGATGCTGAGACAGTTTGGTGTACAGGAATGCACATTTTTTAGGGATTAACACCTGCAGAAGGGAGAGGGCAGAAGCACAGTTGGGCAGAGTGAGAAGTCAAACTGCAGCGTAGGCCTGCAATTTGGAGAACTGTATGGGAAGCTTTGGAGTGTTTATGGCCCATCAGAGCTCTCCAGTGTTGGGCCGAAATGGCCAGGCTTGTTTTTATATGCCTGTCTTCGTCAGTTTCTGGATGTGAACTGTCCTTTGGAGGGTGTGTTTTGGGCAGGTGGCTGTCAGCAGCTGAGGCAAACCCTAAAGGACCAACTGCTGGCGGCTGTCTCCAACTACTAAGGCCGTGGGGTCCTTGAAGTGGGATCTGCGTGGCACGCCTCTGTGTCCCCCATGCTTGCTTTTTCTCTACTAGAAGACTGTTTACAGTGGTAAGTTAGGAAGATGAGTTTCTTCTCGTTGCTGTAGACTTCTGTTATGGCTTCCAAGAGTCTTGAACATTCTCTTCACATTTGGATTGTTCTCTGCATTGTGAATCCTGATGTCCCAAAAGAGAATAGAAAACAAAACAAAAACATAAGAACCTATCAAATCGTATTATGCAGATTCTCTTGCTGTTAGGATGCAGACTGTTGACTTGAATTTTGCCCATTTGAGTGAGGTCTTATAGCAAGACTTGGGTTCATGAGTGAGATGCAAAACAAACAAACAAAACCAGGGAACACTTGTGTGCCCTGGGTGATTTCAGAGGCAGCTTCCTGATCATAATACAACTGGGGTGCATCTAGTGGTCATGTTGGCAGCTGCTCCCTTACCAGACCACTTCTATGGTGGGATGCAGCTCAGATCCTAGGGCTGGGTATCACCTAGTCCTCTGCTGCAGTAAATGACTTTAAAACACGTAGAATGGATTCTGTAGTTGGCAGCTAAGAACTCTGACACATTTCATGAATGAGTTGTGTGCAGAAAAGACTGGAGGCAAGGAGATTGATTAGAAGGTGAAGGACTGAACCAGGATGGGTTTAGTAAAACAAGAATTGATTTGAGGAGAATGTAAAAGAGGGAATGAATCATATTTAATGATGTTAGAATAAGGAAGTGAAGGGAAAAAAATCATTTAGCATTACCTCTGGGGAATGGATTTGGGTGTGACATAGGAATGGGTATTGGGAATTTGGGTGTATGTGAATAATAGGAAAGCAGATAGACTTTTTAATTTATACCCAAATCTATGTTGCATTTACTGCATGCATGTAGTATTTTCATAATGTCAAAAAAGATCACTCTAAGGTTTGAGCCAGGATGACCAGAAATATTGTGGTGTCCCTATAAGATACTACTTTTTCTAACCTGAGAAGTCACAGTAAGTAAAATGAACAAAAACCACAAAGACTGGAATTGTTGGGTAAGAAAATTATGTAGATATTCCATCTGAATCCTAAGTTCAGAACTTTAAAAACATAGTTACTGAGCTCCTGCTGGGTGCCAGGCAATGTGCTGGGTTCCTTGAGTATTTTTTCATTTAATCCTTTTCTCACATTCATATTGTTGATGTTTTCCACTAAATAGGCTCCCAATAAAAATTGATGAGTGATGTATTTCATCGAATTCCTTGAGAGATGTGATTTAATGTTTTTCTTTAATTTTTTTTTTTTAACTCAGACACCCAGGCTTGATCCTCCCACCTTTGCTCCCCAAGGAGCTGGGACTACAGGTACATCACACCACGCCCTGCTAACTTTTTATTTTTCATGTGGTGGGGGGGTCTCAGTATCTTGCCCAACGTTGGTCTCAAACTTCTGAGCTCAAGCGATCTTCCTGCCTTGGCCTTACAAAATTCTGGGATTATAGGCATGAGCCACCATGCCCAGCCTAGTGTTTTTCTTGAAATGGTTTCTCTTAAGTTAGAAGATGGTACATTTTTATTTACATAGAACTATGTAACCTTTGATGCTTTTTAATTGTAAATAACACATCTTGATACTTTTTAATTGTAAATAAGACATCTTAAAAACGAAAAGAGGGCTGGGTGTGGTGGCTCATGCCTGTAATCCCAGCACTTTGGGAGGCTGAGGCAGGGAGTCGCTTGAGGCCAAGACCGGCCCTTGGCAACATGGTGAAACCCTGTCTCTACCAAAACAAAAAAAACAACAACAAAAAAACACAAAAAAAACCCCACAAAAATTAACTGGGCATGGTGCATGCACCTGTAGTCCCAGCTACTCTGGGAGGCTGAGGTGGGAGGATCATTTGAGCCTGGGAGGTGGAGGTTGCAGTGAGTCATGATCCTGCTACTGCACTCTACCCTGGGTGACAGAGCTAGACCCTGTCTCAAACAAAACAAAACAAAACAAAACAAAAATCTACAAATTAGAAACATCTATTACCCTTCTACAATAAAAACTCATTTTGGCTGGGCATGGTGGCTCATGCCTGTAATCCTAGCACTTTACGAAGCCTAGGTGGGCATATCACTCAGGAGTTTGAGACCGGCCTGGCCAACATGGTGAAACCCATCTCTACAAAACATACAAAAATTAGCCAGGTATGGTGGCACATGCCTGTAGTCTCAGCTACTCGGGAGGATGAGGAATGAGAATTGCTTGAACCTGGGAGGTAGAGGTTGCAGTGAGCTGAGATCACACCACTGCACTCCAGCCTGGGCGGCAGAGTGAGACCGTGTCTCAGAAAACCCCCAAACACCTAATTTTAATACTTCAATATTAATTCGATGATTCTTAACCCTGACCCGCACTTTAGAATTCCTGAGGAGTTCTTTAAAAAAGCTACTGATTCTATCGGCCCCACCCTAAGGTAACTGAATCAGAATACGGACAGCCACAGTTGGAAACTGCTGTGTCGGGATTGCTTTTGTAGTAGGATGGCAGCTGCTTTTATGGTGCCCTTGTGTTGATCTTGCTACATGGAATATGATCTGTCAGGAAAGGGACTGCAAAGTTCATTTTGTAGAATGCTAGCTTTTCATTTTAAAAGCACATCTGATCAAGTGAAAGTGTACAGTAGCACTCATTAAAATTGTATTAAAATTTTGATACCTGACTCTCATTTATGGAAGAATCTGTGTATGAAACAGCCCAAATTAGTATCAGCCTTTGGATAATATAAAAAAGGGTTTCATTGTGTGCTTCCCTATCATCTCCATCTGCCTTAGAACTCAAGGTCTGTCCATGCCGATGACTTAGAGCAGTGGCATTTAAATCAGAGGATGCACACTTGGAGGCACTTGAAGACATTTCAAGGGACATGCAGGCACCAAACGTTTGAAGGGAATTAGTTGCTGATTCTTAGATCTTGCGTGTTAATCTAACGGTGACTGATCGAGACAATGCCTGTGGCCCAGGTGGCCTGCTTGTTTTCCTTTCACACTTTCTCTTTCCTAGTTACCATTCTTTCAAGGGAAGACATACCTCTCACCTACCCCTAAGCATCAGAGTGCCAAGCAGGAAGGTAATTAAAATACTGGTGGGGCTGCTGGGAAAGTGAATGACTCTAATGACTTGGTAAAGGAGCCTTTTACAATTAAGTTTTCCATTCTTTGCATTCAGTAAAATTGGGCCAGGGAGCAGTGGCTCGTGCCTGTAATCCCAGCACTTTGGGAGGCTGAGGCAGGCGGATCACTTGAGCCCAGGAGTTCAAGACCAGGCTGGGCAACATGTCAACCTCATTTTTACAAAAAGTAAAGCAAAACAAAACAAAAAACAAAAATTAGCCGGACGTGGTGGTGCGTGCCTGTAGTCCCAGCTACTTGTGGGGCACTGAGGTGGCGGGGATCACCTGAGCTCAGGGGGCTTGAGGCTGCGGTGAGCTGTGATCATGCTGCTGTACTCCAGCCTGGATAATGTAGTGAGACCCTATCTCAAAACAAGAAAAGAAAAATTAAAAGTGACTTGAGTGGTCAGCTGATAAATTATTAAAATAATAAGCCCATGGACACATATTACTTTTGTTAGAAAAGACCTTCTTCTAAGGAAAGCTTATACACAGTTGGTGGGAGTGTAAATTAATTCAACTACTGTGGAAGGCAGTGTGGTGATTTCTCAAAGACCTAAAAACAGAACTACCATTTGACTCAGCAGTCCTGTTACTGGGTATATACCCACAGAAATAGAAATTGTTTTATCATAAACACACATGCACTTGTATGTTCATTGTAGCACTTTCACAATAGCAGAGACATGGAAGCAACCTAAATGCTCATCAGTGGTAGACTGTATAAAGAAAATGTGGTACATACACAATGTGGAATACTACGTAGGCATCAAAAAGAATGAGATCACGTCCTTTGTAAGAACATGGACGGAGCTGGAGGCCATTTTCCTTAGCAAACTAATGTAGAAAAAGAAAACCAAATACCACATAGTCTCACTTATAAGTGGGACCCGAATAATGAGAACACATGGACACATAGGATAGAACAACACATGCTGGAGCCTAAATGAAGGTGGATGGTGGGAGGAGGGAGAGGATCAGGAAAAATAACTAATGAGTACTAGGCTTAGTACCTGGGTGATGAAATAATTTGTATCTCAAACCCCCATGACACGAATTTCCCTATATAACAAACCTGCACATGTATGCCTGAACTGAAAAGTTCTTCTTTTCCCTACTGAAAAAAAAGACAAAACATTTTTTCCATCTACCTATGTATATGAACATTTTCTCAGTGCCTACATCTGTAAGAATTAAACAAAATAATAGATTTTGTGCTGAATCTTGTCTCATTCCAGTAATAATAGTCTTCTACAAAGAATGACCTAATTGGAGGAAAAGTCCCATCTTTCTCATTAAGATATGCATTTCCAACAAAATTTTGTTTATATTGAATAACTTTATAGTTTCTTTTGACCAATTTTGCCCTTAAAATTGTGTTTAACTGAGTTTAGAATGAACGTTTTTTTTTCATTGAGACAAGAGTCTGTCGCTCAAGCTGGAGTGCGGTGGTGTGATCTTGGCTCACTACAACCTCTGCTTCCCGGGTTCAAGTGATTCTCCTGCCTCAGCGTCTTGAGTAGCTGGGATTACGGGCGTGCACCACCACACTCGGCTAATTTTTGTAGTTTTTAGTAGAGATGGGGTTTCACCATCTTGGCCAGGCTGGTCTTGAACTCCTGACCTTGTGATCCACCCACCTTGGCCTAGAATAAACATTTAATACTGATTTTTATGGTTAAATACACACATTTTATTAGCAGAATTTTTGTTGCAGACTAGAATAGATTTTCAGCCTTTAAAGTAATAAGATGGAATACTGTGGGGGAAGTGGAATGGAAAGTTGATCGAGGAGAAAGGGAAATTATGTACTATTTCCAACTCTGAAAGAGTTCATTTGTTTTTTTAAATGGATATTGGGTGTGGGAATGGCTGTGGCATTTAGGTCAGAATGGATATGTTTAAGAGATGTAATTGCTTTATTTAAAACTCAGTATGTACAACATGCCAGAAATTATATTCATTGCAACCATTTAAAATGACAGTGTGAAAATACGAATATTAAAAATGTGTGGAAGCGTCTATAGTTTTACTGAGTCCTTTTATGCAAACAAAAATGTGAAGAACCCTGGGCAAAGGCTATCGTGGGGGCAGGACTAATGAGGAGGACAGTAAGTATTTATTTATTTTTTCCCTGCTTAAAATTCCTGAAAAGATGAACTGATTGGTTATTTTTTAAGTCATAGCAACATTTTAACAAAAAAGAATACTTGCTGAACTTTAATGTGACATCCGAAATGCACACTCTTTCTAAGATCACTTTTACAGGTCTTTTCCTCATCCCTGAGCCTTTCTTCATGCCATTCCCGACATGTAGATAGATATCTTCTGCTTTTATCCTTTATATTCTTTTTCAAGGCATTTTTTACATGTGCAGGCTATCTGCATGATTAGTAGCCATTAATGAAGTTTTAAATCACCAGTCCATCATGTCCAGGTACTACATGCTTCAACTTTTACTCATTTTCTTTTTTCATCTGCTGGTTTTAGTTATCAAGGAGTCTAGAGAGGTTGGGGAGGCATAAGGCAGTCAGTAGAGCTCTAGAGGGTAGGGGTCAGGGTATTCTGTGGTCTAATCTGGCTCTTTTCTAGCAAGCTGTTTGAATTTACATATGCTTAGTAGACTGTCATGTTAGCCTAATGGAAAGATAAAGTTTGGCGTTTGCCTGTTTTGTTGCCTTTGCCAGAGCACATTTATTAATATATACTTAGCAGAGAAAACTGTGAGACTTGACTATGTAAGAAGCTTATTTGTGTTGGCTCTCAGGGTCTCTACTCAGTAGGATAGGAGCTCTACTTTGATTTATTTTGGACTGTTTTGAAGAGATACAACCAAAAGATATTTATCAAATGAGTAAACTGAAGACTGAAATAGGGCAGAAGGGGTTCTGTTTTCTTTTCACGTGTTTGAGCACTTTAGGTATTGGGCAGTATAGGTGTTCTTGTTTTCTTCCTTACTCTTCGAGTTCCAGTTCTGAGGTTGCACAGAGCTGCAGAAGCTGTCATAACATGAAAATATTTAATAATGAATGTAATACTAATAAAGTTAGTTTCCATTCATACATGTCTTCCTGCTTAAAAGTGGCTTTTGTTCCTCCCATTTCCCATCTGGTCTGTAGCCAGTGTCTTTGTGTTGGCAATTGATGAGGATAATGTGTTTGATGCTTCAAAAGAGGATGGTTTAAATGTCAAAACATTAAAAGATGGCCTTGTGTAAATTAATATGGTTCTCAAATGTTTTAGCAAAAATCACCTCTCTATGACCCTCTTTATGTCATTTTCATGCTACAATTTTGTCAAGAATTACCCTAAAAATTCTTGACTCTTGACTCATTCTTTGTCCTACTGAGACTTAGAGCATGGTTGGGATTATAACAAAATTGATTAAATATGAAATACCTATTTTCATAATGTTTATTTTTTAGGAAAGTCTCAAATAAGTCTCATTTCTCTCTCTCTCTCTCTCTCTCTCTCTCAGAATTGTGGATTTTAAGTGGATTCCTTTGAGTAGCTTCTTTTGAGTTACCAGTTTCCCTCGGACACTGCATAGCACAGGCTTTGGAATCATAAAACTTGGTTTGAATTCTGGCTCACCCTCTTGCCCTGGGTGACCTTAGCCAAATAAATCTTTGTAAGCTTTGATTTTCTTTCCTGTAAAACAAGACTAATGGTACCTTTTCTAGAGGATTGTTGAGAAGGCTTAGTGGTGCAGCGCACACGTAGATCATTGTGTGGGGTCTATACAATGCGCATGCTCCGTAGCAGGACCAGAGGCCATCATGAATTATTGCCCATGTTTCTCTTGGTTCTCAATTGCTTTTCACTTGGCATTTGTCTCAGCTGAGTAAAGAATTGCTTTTTAAACGATGAGAAATGAGTCAAGAATGCATGGTGATGCAAGTAGGAGGGCATGTTTTGGTTTTCAAAGTGGAAATAGCCATGTCTATTATAAAAGTTGTAATAGCTGATTATTGAGGGCTTGCTTTATCCTAGATACTCTTTAAAGCCTTCTACAAATGTCATCTCATTTAATTATTCCAATAAAACTATGAACTAGGTACCATTAAGAGAGGTATCATTACTAGCCCCATTTTCTAATAGGAGACTGAAGTTAGTACTCATTCAAGCTTGTCCAGCTGGTAAGTGTAATGCCTGTTAAAAATTTTTTTAAAGAAAATGCTATAAAATATAAAGAAGAAAAATAAAAAACAGCTTTATTGAGATATAATTCACACCTCATAGAATCTCATATTCACATTACTTCACCCTTTTAAAGCACACAGTTCGGTGGTTTTTAATATATTCACGGTTTTGCATCGATCACTGCTATCTAATTTCAGAACATTTCATCAACTTCGACCCATTAAGCAGTCACTTCCTACCCCTGGCCACTCCAGTCCCCTGGTAACCTCTAATCTATTTTCTGTCTCAATAAATTTGGCTGTTCTGAATATTTCATATAAATAGAATCATATAGCATGTGGCCTCTTTCGACTGACTTCTATTCAGCTTAATATTTCCAGGGTTTACCACATGGCATATAATAATACTTTATTCCTTTCTGCTGCTAAACAATATTCCATTGTATAACTGGATCACATTTTATTCATCAGTTGTACATTTGGATTGTTTCTAATTATTGGCTGTTATGAATAATGCTGCTGTGAACATTTGTGTGCGGTGTTTGTGTGCACATACGTTTTCAATTCTTTTGGTTATATATCTACTAGTGGTATTGCTGGTTTATATGCTAACTTTATGTGTAACATTTTGAGGAACTGCCAAACTGTTTTTCAAAGTAATTGTACCATACATTACTTTTCTACAGATAATGTATGAGAGTTCTGATTTTTCTATATTCTCATCAACACTTAATAGATGAGTTTTGATTATGGCCCTACTAGAGGGTGTGGTGTGGTATCATGGTTTTGATTTGCATTTCTCTAATCATGTTGACTCTCTTTTCCATGTGCTTATAGACCATTTGTATATATTCTTTGGAGAAATATCTGTTCAAATCCTTTGCCTTTTTTTTTTTTTTTTTTTTTTTAAAGAGACAGGGTCTTACTGTGTTGCCCAGGTTGGTCACAAGTGATCCTCCCATCTTGGCCTCACAAAGTGTTGGGATTATAGACATGAGCAACTGCTCTTGACTCAAATCCTTTGCCCATTTAAAAAATTTTTAATTTATTTTTATTTTTTTAGAGGCGAGGTTTCACCATGTTGGCCAGGATGGTCTCAATCTCCTAACCTTGTAATCCACCCACCTCGGCTTACCAAAGTGCTGGGATTACAGGTGTGAGCCACCGTGCCCGGCCTCCTTTGCCCATTTTTACATTAGATTAATATTTTTATTTTAGAGTTGTGTATTGTAAATGGTATATTATTTTTATATATTTTTAAATGGTATTAAATGACAATTTTGTAAGTTGCTTTTTAAACTTAATATAGTAATCTTCCCATGTCTGTATCAAAGTACATCACTTTTACTGGCTGCCTTATAGTTCATTATATGAATG
>CAUYLG010024521.1:59-10716 GCA_963573385.1 Cacajao melanocephalus | reverse complement strand
GAAAAAAAAGAATGTAAGAGAGAAAGAAAGAGGAAGAGAAAGAGGGAGAGAGAACGGGACATTGTTAAGCACAATTATTGGCATAAAAGAGGTTTTTAATACCCATTTTTAGACTGCATTCTAGCCTGGGAAAAGAGGTTTTCAATTAATAACATAATAAACATGAAGTGTTTGAAGCATGGCTTTCAAGGCTCTCTAAGTTCTGCCCTGGTTAACTATTCCATTCCTTAGTTTTATTCTAGTCTAGGTTTTCCCTCCCCACATTGGACTGCTCCTCTCTGGAATTCCAACTCAAGCCGTACCTTTTCCCCATCTGTCATGCTTTCACCCCATCTCAATGTCAGGGTAACTTTTATGTAATATTAACATATAGCATACTAACATAACGTTAACACATTTTAATGTATGTATCATCCCCTCTGCAACATTGTAACCTCTTGAAGATGGCAATAAAGGGAGAATGACTTGATTTTACTTTTTCTTTTAACAAAAATGGCAGAGTAGTCTGGGCATGGTGTGGCTCACACCTGCAATCCCAGCACTTTGGGAAGCCAAGGCGGGTGGATCACTTGAGGTCAGGCATTCGAGACCAGCTTGGCCAACATTGTGAAACCCGATCGCTACCAAAAAATACAAAAATTTGCTGGGCATGGTGTTTTGTGCCTGTAGTCCCAGCTAATTGGGAGGCTGAAGTGGGAGAATCGCTTGAACATGGGAGATGGAGGCTCCAGCCTGAGTGACAGAGTGAGACCCTGTCTCAAAAGAAAAAAGGTGGCGTACTCTAAGGGATTCTAGTCTGTATTTCTATGGAAATGTGGATGAATCTCATTTTTAAGGGATGGAAATTCCTAAATGGCATTACCAGTTGATAAGTTTGATCTAACAGAGTACACAGGTCTAGTGAGGAGTCCAATTCATTCTTTCCTTAAAAAGATGAAGGAGGAAGAAACATTAACTCCACCGTCAAGAGTAAGGCAGAATGAGCAAAGCCAGAGAAGTTATAAAACATATTCTCAAACATCCAGCAGTACAGAGAAACCTTGGTTTACTTGTGAATAAAAACTGGTACTTTTTGTTATTTTTTAACCTATGCAATTCTCCAAGGTTTTATGTTGTTTCTTCTATTTCTCTGTAGGCACCAGAAATGAAAAGCCCAAATAAGAATGTGTTGCTTGGAGATTTTAGAGTACTGTGTATGTGTAGAAGTGTAAGTAATATTTGGACGACAACTTTACCGTGCTCCATCTTGGCATGAGAATTACTGGGGCAGAAAGAAATGAGGGTGATGATACATGGAAAGGAGAGTCGTATTAAGTCCCAGCCATGTATTAAGTGCTAATCACATACTGTTAATAGATGGTAATGTTCTAGACTGATAAAACACAGTCTCTACCCTAAAGTAACACATAATTTGGCAGTGCCAAAAGATGTCACTTAAGAGAAAACTTGAATGTATACCGAGATTGTTACCAAATTAAAGAAATGAACAAAGAACTGAGGAAATAAAGGAGAAATACAACTATGTCCAAATGGTTAACTGGGTGGGAGCTGCTGCATAGATAAGCAGGTGGTTCATCTAAAAGTTGCACGTAATATAGTGAATGCCAGCTCTTGGTGCACTTACATATTGCGTTGCTTCTGGTCTTAATTTTTGTTTATATAGGAAAAATTTTTTTGTCCATTTTTACATTTTTTAACGGGTTCATTATAATTCTGTGGTTGATATTCAAAGTGAAAAAAAAATACATAAGCTTCTAATATATGAGAAGCCTTCTCACTTGACACTTTTTATTTGGAATTTTTGCAGAGCATAGTTTTGTCAGAGTCAAAAGATTTTGGGATCTTGGAGTAAGAAACCTGGGTGTAATTCCTATTTCTCTGCCATTCTGTATGTTACCTGGAGTAAGTGTCAATTTCTTAATCTCAAGATTCTCATCCTTAAATGGAATACTTTTTGCCATGCTATTTTGAAGGCAAAATGAGATAATATGTGAAACTGCCTACCTCAGTGACTGGTACATCCTAGAAAAAAACACCCTCTAAAATAAGAGCAATACCAAAAGACAAATAGGATATAAAATAAGGGCAGTACCAAGAGACACATGCATGCTGAGTATATGAGAAAGAACTTGATAGCCCTCCTGGACGGCACAGGCCATGGCAGCTCCACAGCGTGATGTGGTTACATGCATGCAACCCCAGCATGTATTTAGAGCATACATGTTGTTCCCCATCACTGCCTGCCTTTAATGCTTTTTTTCTTCAGCTGAGACAATGCAGCTGTGATACGAAGACCTTGTGTACACAATCATGACCTCACATTTCCAATTTCCTGCTGGCAGAACCTGCAATCTACAATGTACGAGCACAGAGTTGGCCTGAGACAGACAGCCTACAGAGGTGGTTGGTAACATCCTTCTGGAAAACACTGTATAAGCTTTCAGTGCGAATAAACACGAACTGTGGCAAGTTCTGTTAGATGTAGTCTGCAAGCATCCTGATTTTACTGGACAAGACTATGTCACTTTACAGGTGGCCGATGATTCCATGGATAGCCCAGCACTAGTATTGTTTGCAAATTTTCAAGACATTCTTACTGGAAGACTGCCCTGTCTTTACGATACTGCTACCCTTTTAGCTTCATTTGCTGTTCAGGTAACCTTGGAGACTGCAGTCAGAGAACTTGGTAGGCCACCTATCAGGTTATTCTTTCATTCCTGATCATCCTCAGAATTTTGAAAAAGAAATTGTAAAATTACATCAGCAACATATATGCTTATGTCCTTGAGAAGCAGAAGTCAATTACCTAAACACAGCAAGTACCTTAGAACTCTGTGGAGTTGAATTCCACTATGCAAGGATCAAAGTAACAATGAAATTATGATTGAAATGATGTCAGGAGGAATTCTGATTTATAACAGGTTACGAATGAGTACCTTTCCAGGGTTGAAGATCGTAAAAATTTGTTTTAAGTGCGAACAGTTTTTTGTTCAACTCCGAAAATGACTTGCATAAATCTAGAGAAAGATGATCAGGATTTAATGTGGTGAGTTGTAGAGCATGTGAAAATTTGTGGAAAGCAAATGTAGAACATCACATGTTCTTCTGTCTGGGCAGACCACTTCCCGCTAGAAAGATTTTTTTTTTGCACATTATTTTATATTTGGTTCAAAAGTCCTAGTACACAGTGGGAGAACTGAAGTTCAGTTAGTTCAGCAGGGCAAAGAAAAGGCAAAGACAAACTACTTGCAGGATCCTCAGGTAAGCCATTGACTTGGAAAGTAATGCATTGGGAAGTAGTAAGCAGGAATTCAACATCTGGTGAAAAGGTTAGAAACATAAAGTCTTCCATCACAGTTGCCACCTAGAACAGGCATTCCTAATCATTAAAATTCTGCATTGATACAAGAGGGAGCCTGGTTATGACCATCTTCAGTTGGTCATTTGGTAGACTATGTGGTTCACACTTCCTCCAAAGTATTTGTGAATCAGAGATCACTATTAGCACAAGCTAATAGCATCATTCTGGAATCATCACCATTACAAGAGACCCTGGAGAAGGACAGCCTCCAGCTTTACCACCCAAACAATCTAAGAAAAACAGTTGGAACCAAATTCATTATTTACATTTCCAACAAGATCTGGAAGATCATATTAATGAAACCTTGATGTTCCACCTTCTCTTAAAAAGTCTACTAAAGGTGATATTCTACATGATAATCTTGTTCTAATCAGAGTGAACCTGATGAAAGTGGAAAGTTTGGAGTCAATATAAATGGGGGATATGATCAGAAGATGTCTGCGATCATGTCTTGAGAAGCACCAGGAACACCTTTTATCTCTGTGACCCTCGATTGAATGAAGAGAAGACCAAGCTGTATTACCAGTGGTGGGGACATTGCAGAACACACCCATGACTGGGTTGTCCTGCTTATTAAAGCTAACTGTGAGTGACATTCTGGGGAACTCAGGCTTCTAGTTCTAACTAATGCTACATATGAAGTAGCGGAAGAAATGCTAGAAAATGAGACAGACTTCCAGTACATTCCAGAGAAAGCCCCACTAGATAGTGTCCATCAGGATGATCATTTCCTGTGGGAGTCATGATCCAGCTAGCTGAGGACTTATTGCTGGAGGAGTCTTGACACAGTTTGATCAACTTATCAGAAAAAACTTGGAATGACAATATCTGCTGCCAGATAACCTTGGAATCTTTCCAAAAATACAGAGATAGTTTGCCTTATCATGTTACATGGGTTATTTTAAAAGGTAATGAAGACTATCTCAGTGCATTCGCAGCATTATAAACAGAGCAGTGCTTGTCAAGGGGCATTACCACACACTTGAACAGATTTTTGGCAGATAACTTGGGAATAAGGCTCCTCCCTGGTTGTAATGTTGACCACATAAGTTGAATGTGGCAGAGTTAAATGACACCAACGTTGGCCAGAACCCACAGGAAGTTCATCCTATGGATGCTACCAAGCCATCTGCCACTCAGAAGAAGGAAGCACTGCCTTCCTCTTCAGGAAGATCACACTGCTGTTTAATCAACAGAAAAATGATAGAGTCTTCAGTCACTCAGCTCCATTACATAGGTTGGCCTGACTATGGAGACCCTGATGATTCAGTGACTTTCTGGGTTTTGTTTGTCATGTACAAAGTAAAAGGGCTGGCAAGGAAAAACCCATTGTTGTTTCTTGCAGTGCTGGAGTTAGAAGAACCAGGGTTCTTGTTCTTATGATTACTCTGGAAACAGCCGTGTGTCTCATTGAATGCAGTCAGCCAGTTTATTCACTAGACATGGTAAGAACAATGAGAGAGCAGTAAGCCACGATGGTCCAAACACCTAGTCATTACAGTTTTGTGTGTGAAGTGCTATTTTGAAAGCTTATGAAGAAGGCTTTGCTAAAGAAAGCAAAAGGAAGAAAAGAACTTTGTCATCTGTTAGGTTCCATTTAAATATTGCATGATAATTGTGTTTGTATTGATTATTGAGTAAGTAGCTGTTTGCTATTTTGATCTTATTTCAGAACGGCATAATAATTTTACTGTTCAATGAAATGTTTTAAAATGGGTAGAAAAAGACTGTAGTTTTTGTATATTCTACAGCAGAAATCTTATGATTAACTGGTAATATATATGTTGACATAAAAATACATTTAAAAGTTAAAGTGATTATAAACAGTGTAAATTGTTTATGTAATCTTATTCAAATTGAAATTCTTTATAGCTGTACATCTATGTAATCAAAGACTTATTGTGGGGACAGATAGACTAGCTATTTCTCCTATCCATTAATCATTTAACACAGTTTTTAATAAAAAAGTCCATTTCATTGGATAATAATGACAGTTTAACATATTTTAGTTGGTTACTATGTTCTCGGTGTTGTGTGAAGTAGTTTACATAGTTTCACTTATTTCACTACAACCCAAAGAGGAGCAGTTACTATTATTACACTCATTTTACAGGCAAAGAAATCGGTATGGAGAGGTTGGGTGTTTTGCCCAAGTTCTCATCGTAGGTGATGGATAAGGATTGAAATTCAAGTCTTAATTCAAGTCCAGTGCTTTAGAGCCTACCTCTTAGTGGCTCTTATGTTACAGTATAGGGGAGAGTAAACTGTTCCTCTACCCTCTTAGGGTAGCTAGGGCTTGTGAATTAAGAGACAGATTAACAGGAGATGAGAAATACACATTTTGTTGATGTTAATATTTTTACATGCACAGGGTCCTTGGGAAATAAAACTCAAAGAAGGGTTATATTTTTATGTTTATCTGTATTTTAAAAAGACAGCATCTTGCTTGCTGTGTTGCCAGGGCTGGACTCCTCAAACTCCTGAACTTAAGCAATACTTCTGTTTGAGCCTCCTGAGTAGCAGGGACTATAGGTGTGCCCCTTTGTGCTTGGCTAAAGAAGGGGTTTGTATGTAATTTTTAACAAAGGATGATAAATTGTAAAGAAGCGATTAGTCAAAGGAGGAGAGGGTTTCAGCTCCCAGGGGTGGCAAATTGTGGGAAGATGACTAGGAAATGTATAGTAATAAGGTTTGCTGTGCAGATTTATCTTGCCAGTTTCTGGTCTCCTAATAAGGGACAGGGAAACATCTTTACCAATGGAAATTCATATCACCTTTACCCAGGCAAATTTATGCCCTGCCTTAGGCAGTTAGGGGGAGGACAGAAAACTCTTCTTGTATCTGCTGTTTCTCAGCTGCCTTCAACTCAAAATAATCCTTATGCCAAAGTAGCTTGTTTTGGTGTGACATATTCTCTGATCCCTTTCAACAGCATCACGTATACTTAACGACAATGAAAATTAAAAAAAAAAAAAACATTTCAAGTTTTGCATGCAGAAGGCAAATGGAGATTATTGAGATAAATGAAGAATATATATTTTTAAACAAAGCATCCTGTATATTTATGTCTCTGTGACATTGTGATTTGGAGGCTAAGGTGTTAAGCATGTGATTAATTTAGATTCCATATTACCACCTGTTTTTAAGATTTAAAAAGAGTCATTAGACAGTTTATATATCATGGGAGCAAATTAAAACACCACAGATGTGATCAAGGTAAGGTGAAAGTAGTCCACATCTAATCCAGGTCTTCTTGTGAAAGCCATTTTGTGCAAGACAAATAAGTTTGTTTGACTAAAGCAGAATGGTTTTTCATTTGCAATGAAGATAATTATTCAAAAATCATTTTTACTGGCAGTATCTGAATCAATGAAAAGAGAATTTTTTTTTTTTCTGTAAAGGGATGTCTGATGAGTTTTTAAAAAGTGGATGAACCTAAAATTCGACAATCATGAAGAAGTAATTATAATAAAACTATTTAAAGAGTTATGAAAAGCAAAAAGAAAAGCTGTATGTTTTCATGTGCCTTATTTTAAAGTGACAAATTATCTGCAGGATACATTTGTAGAAGCAACTAATGTGATTTTTAAAATGAGTACCAGATTTACAGAATGATGCCTTTAAAAAGTCATTGGTGCCCTTAAATTATTTTATGTTTATTCTGAAATTACCTTTATGTTGAAAATGAGATATAGCTTTACCTACTGGCGACAAAAGTGTAAACAATAATTCAGTAAACATCTGTGAAAAACCAGCTTTATGCTAGGCTCTCAGGGTAGAAAATTGATCAGGTCACGGAGAAGTGCATAGGCCATAAGGGACTTGTCATTAGGTGTCCACTGTGTTCTGGATGCTTATGAGGGAGTGTTGGCAGGTGCGCACCACCATGCCTGGCTAATCTTGTTATATTTCTGTAGAGACAGGGTATGGCTGTGCTGCCCATGCTAGGTTTGAACTTCTAGCCTTAAGGGATCTTCTCACCCTGCCCCACTGCCCCTGCCTGCCCACTCCTCCTCAGCCTTCCAAAGCACTGGGATTGCAGGCGTGGGCCACAATGCCTGGCCTGTGCAAAACTTTTAAATATGTGCATATGCAATGGTCTTGATGCAATTCTGGCTTGTTGGTAAGAGAATGAGTATTTACTCACAAGCCAGGATGTCACTTTTAACTCTGAATAGATCAAGTTGTTGGTTTTACTGATTTATGCCATCAATAAACTTTATTAATAAAAACTCATTGGGCAAATATTTAAACATACTATGTACATAGCATTGTGCAGTTTCTAAGGAAAGTAATGGAAACCTCAGTCACATCCCTGGCTTCCAGAAGTTTATATTATCTAGGTACATTTGTCTACAGAGTTGTTGGGTTAATTGTCCCTTTCTTTTTTCTCTTTTTAAGATATTAATAAACAGTGTCATGACCAAAAGATAATCCTCATGGAAAAGATAGACCTAAAAAGCCTTAGCTAATGTATAATCTTGCATAATCCATGATGACAAGATACAGAAACAAAAATGTCCTGAATAAACACCGTTAGCAGCCATTTCCTTTTAAGTCTTTACAAGTGTACTCCCAGTTTCCTTAAAAATTTATTTTAAAATATGTAAGACTCACAAAACAACAGAAAGACTAATAGAGGTACATTGAACACCTGTGCACCCCCTGCTCAGTTTAAAAATAAATTGGCTGGTGGACCGGAAGCCCACTGCATGCTTCTCACCAGCTCTTCCCTCATGTTGGAAGTTGCCCTTTTTTTAAATTCTGTTCTTGGTGGAGACAAAGTGTGTCCTAACCATGGAACCATGTTTCTCTCATACTTACAGAATAAAGTTTTAATCCTTAGCATGGAATTCAAAAGACTTCTGGCATTTCGGTTCAGAGCCACCCTTCCAGTCTCCTTGCTCCTTACCTGTGACACTGCCTGTGTACCCAGCAGGCCCCCAGCGTTACTGCTTCCATTCGTTCTTATTTTCATGAACATTTTCCTTCATCTCATCTGCCAGAATTCCACCTAATGATAATACTTCTGCTCTGCAGTTTACAGTTCTTTAAAATTAAAAAAGGTTGTGTGTGTCTCTAGTTTCCTGAAAGAAAAAACAAAATTTAAAATATGAAAAAGTACTGTATTTTCATAGTATTTGCGTGATATCTTATTACAGTTCCTGAGGACATGTCTGTCTCTTACTAGATTGATTGTAGGCTCTTTGAAGGAAGATTTGTCTTATGATCAGTGTTTTATATATTAGCAATCAATAAATGCTTGCTGTATTTTTCTCATCAGGATATTGATTATTCTGTTTTAATTTATGACCATTAACCTGTCCTATACATAACTGCTTTGTGTACATGAGCTATTTATGATCTCTGAGGCTCCTGTGAGAAATCTAATTTTTGTCAGTCATGGATGGAAATATTCACAACATCATTTGTCTGTCAATTTCTTCACATTGTCTTTGTATATTACAGTAGTAGATATTTTAAAATATCAAAGTAATTTTTTTTTGTTTTATCTTTTAGATATTGCTATATGGAGATTTGCCAAAAAATAAAGAAAATATAATATATTTAGCAAATCATCGAAGCACAGGTTTGTATTTGATTTGCATGAAACAGGTTTTTCTGCAGCTGGCACATGGGCATTCAGCATACCATTCTTATATGTAAATGAAGTGGGCTTTTTAAAACATGAATTTTCTATGCAGGTATTACACCTGTTCTTGTATTTTTGTGATTTTACTTTTTGAACAATCAGAAACATGAAAGCTATGAATTTTCCTAAACTTACCTTGGATGTAAGTAAGCTATTTTCTTGCTCGTTTAGTTTTTTCTTTTTGTGTAGCTCTTTTTTTTGCTCTGTTATTGTATTTTTGTTACTATTTTTTTAGTGCTCTGGTTAAAATTTCATTATATATATATATATATATATATGTATTTTATTGCACTTTAGGTTCTGGGGTACATGTGCAAAACATGCAGGATTGTTGCATAGGTACATACATGGCAATGTGGTTTGCTTCCTCCATCCCCCAATCACCTATATCTCACATTTTTCTCCATGTTATCCCTCCCCAGCAGCCCTGCCCCTCAATGTCCCTCCCCTATGCCCCCTCAACAGACACCAGTGTGTGTTGCTCCCCTCCCTGTGTCCATATGTTCTTGTTCAATGCCCACCTATGAGTGAGAACATGCGGTGATGACTTTCTGTTCCTGTGTCAGTTTGCTGAGAATGATGGTTTCCAGATTCATCCATGTCCCTACAAAGGACATGAACTCGTCATTTTTTATGGCTGCATAGTATTCCATGGTGTATATGTGCCACATTTTCCATGTCCAGTCAAACATCGATGGGCATTAGGGTTGGTATCAGGTCTTTGCCATTGTAAACAGTTCTGCAATGAACATATGTGTACATGCACCTTTATAATAGAATGATTTATAATCCTTTGGATATATACCCAGTAATGGGATTGCTGGGTCAAATGGAATTTCTATTGCTAGGTTCTTGAGGAAGTGCCACACTGTATTCCACAGTGATTGAACTCATTTACAGTCCCACGAACTGTGTAAAAGTGTTCCTGTTTCTCTACATCCTCTTCAACATCTGTTGTCTCCAGATTTTTTAATGATCGCCATTCTAACTGGTGTGAGATGGTATCTCAATGTTGTTTTGATTTGCATTTCTCTAATAGTCAGTGATGAGAATTTCTTCATATGTTTGTTGGCCTCATACGTCTTCTTTTGAAAAGTGTCTGTTCATGTCCTTCGCCCACTTTTGGATGAGTTTGTTTGTTTTTTTCTTGTAAGTCTGTTTTAGTTCATTGTAGATTCTGGATATTAGCCCTTTGTCAGATGGGTAGATTGCAAAAATTTTTTCCCATTCTGTTGGTTCCCGGTTCACTCTAATGATTGTTTCTGTTGCTGTACAGAAGCTCTGGAGTTTAATTAGGTCCTATTTGTCTGTTTTGGCTTCTGTTGCCAATGCTTTTGGTGTTTTAGTCATGAAGTACTTAGCTCTGCCTATGTCCTGAATGGTTTTGCCTAGGTTTTCTTCTAGGGTTTTTATGGTGTTAGGTCTTATGCTTAAGTCTGTAATCCATCTGGAGTTAATTTTAGTGTAAGGTGTCAGGAAGGGGTCCAGTTTCTGCTTTCTGCCCACAGCTTGCCAGTTTTCCCAACACCATTTATTAAACAGGGAATCCTTTCCTTGTTGCTTGTTTTTGTCAGGTTTGTCAAAAATCAGATGGTTGTAGATGTGTGGCATTGCCTCCAAGACCTCTGTTCTGTTCCATTGGT
>CAUYLG010024520.1:0-56753 GCA_963573385.1 Cacajao melanocephalus | reverse complement strand
GTAGAACAGGACGTGCCGTTCAAGCATGGCGGCTTCATGAGTCATTGTGCGGGCCTGATATGGTGTGTTTCTTAATTCCTGTTTCTGTAAACGTTTTATGGCTCTGTTTACCCCAAGTGGGCCTGGCTGTGCTGCCTGTTCCCATATTTACTGTTCCCGTATTCCTGTATTTACTGTTCCCATATTTACTGTACGTCACAGATTTCTGTTCCCGTATTTACTGTTTAATGTCACAATGTAACTTGCATCATCAATGAAGAACTAAAAGGTATACAATCAGGCTTATGTACACAATAAACTCGCTACTCTGGCATGCTACTGGCATCGCCTGGGTAGTCCTCCAGACCCCACTGTCTGTCTGTCTTTTCTTCCGCACACTCTCTCTTCCAGGTTGTGAACATCTCCGAGTTGGGGTGAGGCCTCCCGCAGGCCGGGAGCCTCCTGGCAGACGTGCCGGTCCCCGACAGTGTGCCACCATGCCTAGCTAATTTTTATATTTTTCATAGAGACGGGGTTTCACCATGTTGGTCAGGCTGGTCTCAAACTCTTGACCTCAGGTGATCCACCCACTTTGGACTCCCCAAGTGCTGGAATTATAGGCATGAACCAACGTGCCTGGACTACTGATTTTATTTTTAAAAGAATTCTACAGTTACACATGTTTTAAATTTACACAAATGTTTTGTTTGTACATCTTCATTTAAGGAGAGAAGGAAGTTTTAAGAATACTTTTCTATAGATTTAAAAGCATGCCCTATGTTAACTGTGATTTAAACAGGGCTTCCCTGTATAGAACTCAAAGTCCTTCCCTCAGTTTTGTTTTTATTTCATAATATTCTTATACGTGAGGATGTTGATGTATCACTGTCCAAACCATCCTTGGTGGTAAGCTCCCTGAGAAGGCTTAGCTCTGTTTTCTGGTGACTATAAGTGCTCAATTTCTTCATGATTTGTAGAAGTGGATTAAAGTAGGCAAGATCAAGACTTGTGCAAATTAAATAGGAAAATTAACATAACAATTAAACTCTTAAACACTCAAGAGATTTGCTTTAATAAGACTGAGGGCTACCTATTTTGTTTGCGTCAATGATCCTGTAAGGCTGGGCAGCTGAATGAGATTATTTCCAATTCTTTGTACTACAGTACATATATGTTACTCAGCAGCACCTGTCAAGGCAAAAACTACTGTTTTTTTTTTCTGAATAAATAAGAAATCAAGGCTGGAAGTGGTGGCTCATGCCTGTAATCCCAGCAATTTGGGAGGCTGAGGTGGGCAGATCACGTGAGGCCAGGAATTTGAGACCAGCCAGGCCAACATGGTGAAACCCCGACTCTACTAAAAGTACAAAAATTAGCTGGGCGTGGTGACGCACACCTGTAGTCTCAGCTATTTGGGAGGCTGAGGCAGAAGAATTACTTGGACCTGGGAGGTGGAGGTTGCAGTGAGCCAAGATCGTTCTACTGCACTGTAACCTGAGTGACAGAGCCAGACTGTGTTTCAAAAGAAATCAATCAATCATCAGTGGTTGTTTAGAGTTTGATAGTTATCTCTTATTGCTGAATGGACATGTGAAAGTCTGCAGTATCAGAAATTGTATTCAAAAATCGTATGGATAAGGGCTGTCATCTTAGGCTATTTACTGTTGTTTTAACAGAATACCACAGAATGTGTAATTTTTAACGAACACAAATGTATTTGGCTCACAGTTCTGGAGGCTGGAAGGTCCAAGAGCATGACACTGGCACCTGGCAAGGGTCATCCCCTGGCTGGAGGTGAGAGGCAGAAGCAAGGACATGAGACAGAGAGAAAATCAGGCTGAACTCATCACTTTGTCAGGAAACCACTCCCACAATAATTAACCTACTCCTGCAATAATGGCATTAATCCATTCATGAGAGTGGAGCCCTCATGACCTAATTACCTCTTAGAGGCTCCACCTCTTAGTACTATTACACTGGCAATTAAATCTCCAATAAATGAACTTTTGGGGGATGCATTCAAACAACAGCAGCTGTATTAGTCTGAGTTCTACAGAGAAAAAGAACCAATAGGCAATATGTGAAATAGGAAATTGGCTCACATGGTTATAGAGGCAGAGAATTCCCAAGATCTGCAGCTGGCAAGCTTGAGATCCAGGAGAGTTGTTAGTATAGTTCCAGTCTGGGTCCAAGTGCCTGAAAACCAGGTGAGATGATGATGTTAGTTCCAATCTGAGTCCAAGTCTGAAGACAGAAGACTGATAGCTTAGCTTGAAAACAGGCAGAGAGAGAAAAATTTTCTCCTTGACTTTTTGTTTTATTTAGACTTTTATTAGACTGGAAGAGTCTACTTCAATTAGTCTATGATATTAGTCTACTTCAATTAGTCTACTTCAATTAGTCTATGAATTCAGATGTTAACTTTATCCAGAAACACCCTCATAGACTCACCTAGAATAATGTTAACCAAATATCTGGATACCTCATGGCCCAGATAAGCTGACCCATGCAATTAACTATCACAAGGGTGTTGTAATGGCTTAGCTCCATATGCCTACTTTGCATTCTGTGCTAAACTTCCTGGAAAATAATTTCTTAAAGCTATAACCTTAAGGTACATAGTGAGGTGATGTGATTCCCATAAATTGCAATTCCATAAGTTTATTACTTAGGATATGAAAATATTCTAAAGAAAGAAATGTTTCAAAGAGGCAGGATAAATTTTAATCAGCTCTTGCTTTCATACCTACTCTGCCAACCTCTCAGACCACTTCTTATTATAAATTCACAGAATTGGAGAAGATTGAAACAGTGCCCGGGATTCAGGATAGTATGTGAAGCTACTAATCCTTTCAGTGAGCAATTGGGCTTTCCTTCTGTACACAGTTGGGAGACAAGGTTCTCATGGCAGCAAGTGCTAGTGGGCTTGAATTTAATTATTACAAACTCTTGCATCAGTAAGTGCAAATCCAGCTCCAGCAGGCCAAGAATACAGCGTTCAATCTGTGCTCATGCTTAAAAATCACCAGCACCTTCAAACATGAAGAACTCTTCGTATTACTAGTGTTGCCATTTTGGAAATGTCAATGGTTGCTCAGAGTGTCCCATAGGTTTTGGTTCAGGGATCTGAAGTGAGAAAAAATGGCATTAGCTTTGTAAGCCCCCTTATACAACAGGCATGCTCTTTCTGCCTCCATGTCCATATCTCTCAGGAATATTTTAAGCTCCTCTGGCAAGTGAACACACCTTCTACTGACTACAGGATATTAACAGGTTATACAAACAGTGGACCAGTGAAACTAATTGAAAGTAGAAAAGTTTAGTCAAACAATTATTTAGAGTCCAGGAGAGGGGGCTGGGAGGCAGTGGACAGCAGGGAATAGGCATCACAATATCAGATCATAAGTTTTAAAATGTATTCTTCTCAGTGAACTTACTGGATGTATGAGCAGGTTTCTTTGAAACCAAAGCAGCCAACTGACATGGTCAATTCAGTCAATTAGCACTGGCTTCTTTTCAGGCTTGTTTTCTGAGGTGCATGTAAATTATGCAGGGTTTGAGGCAGGATTTTGGGCTGGTAAAAACGTTGCCGAGAGCAGTCTCTCTGCCCACTTTGCAGTCTTAGGATCTGCAAATCCTATGACAATGTAGTCTTAAGAATTGCAGGTATAGTAAATAATTCCCAACTTTGTCATGGGAGGGTTGGAATAGAGATGAAATTCGTTCTGGTTTTGAAAATCCCAAACTGACACAATGTGGAGCCAGAAGAGAATGGGCTCAATGATCATGAATCCAGTTGTTGGCCTCTTTCGGCCAGACAGAAACCTAGAATACAGGTAAAAAGGCTGAAACATTTACACATTTTGTTGCATGTGTTTAAACCACAAGGCAATGATTTGTGACTATCCTGTCTTCTGCCTCCTTCAGTCACATGTCAACTCATCTGCCTTGGAATTCCCTTACCATTTTGTGCTTATCATTATTACCTCTACTTTTTCAATCAGGCAGTGTGGTTATTTGAACACTTGTCTGACTTCATTTTACTTTGTATATTCTTTTTGTATGCAAGAGTGTTAATATTTATCGTCTTACATTTTCTGTTCTCCCAGACAGTAAATTATGCACATATTTTGCAAAAAAGACGAATGAATGTACACCCACTTCAATTTCAACTATAGTAGCCTGCATGTAGAGCAAAAGGAAGGACCACAGCTCATAAAGAGACCGTATACTCAAGAATGCTAGCAAATTTGAAAATAAAAAAACATTTAAAACAGGTTTGCAATGGGGGTAGCTTGTGTAGAAGGAAGATAGATGTAAGTTATAAGAAAGTGAGAATGAGAAACACTTGTCCAGAGTTCTGGAATTATCCACAGCCTTCTAACCAAATGCTCAGAGACTCTGGTATGGGTTTGCCAAGAGTCATAGAGAACATGACCACTAAGGAGTGAACACACTGTGCAACACGTTACTCACTTTGCTCAAGGCCTCACTTCAAGACTGTGGCAGAGCTGGGACTCAAATCCAGATTTCCTGGCTGCTGAGTTCAGTGCTCTCTTTCTCCACCATACTCCATCATCGCATACATATTTTATTTAGGTCAAAATGACAAAGAAAGTAGAGGTTTGGGTATGAAGAACAAATTCTGATTTCCTTGCAATATTGTCAGAAATGCTCCTGGAATAGGAAAACGTAGTAAAGGATGCAAAAAGAGAGAAATAGACAATTTTGTATTTTTCTCCTATGCTACTTTTGTAACTTTTAAGATATAAAAGACCAGATGAAGGTTGCCAGATGAAATTCTATGCATCTAATTGATGCAATAGGAAGAAAATTGCATACACTATCCTCAAAAAAATAGCCTAGTGAATATAATAATAATATTATTATGATCATCTTTCAGTTGAGGAGACGGGGTTAGAAAAGTTTAAGCATTGGCTGAAGTCACACAAACAGAAGAGGGCTGAGCTAGGATTCAAACCCAGCCAGCTGTCCATTCCGCCATCACTGAGATAACACATAGCCTTATAAATGGGGAAGAGTTTTGGTGTTTTCATGAATAGAGAAGTAAAATCTTACCCTTAAAATAAACCACAAGTTTCTTAGTGTGTGTCCTTGATTTTCTTTGAAAGTATGATTTTAAACCATGAAATAAAATATTCTTTAAGGGCAAAGTAATGGTTTCAATAAGATTTCAGTTATTCCTGCTTTAAGTGCTCTGTGCACCTATTATTTCTTTATTTAAGGCCCTACCAATTAAATAAATCTCTTTGAACACACTACCATTATTACAATTACTTTTTCTCTTGCTATTATTTGCTGTTATTACCATTATGAAAATCATATATAAAAACTCTAGAAAATGATCTTTTCTGGTTGTTAAAATAAAACGTTGTATTTTAGGGATGTCAGTTCATATTTGAAACTTGATTTTGAGCTACATTTGAGTTAAGAAGCTAGAAGGGATGAAGTCTAGAGTGACCAGTGTTCAGAAACACAGAAATAATTTTACCATGACTACTAAGTCTTGGTCTCAAGATAAGTCATTTTGTTTTCACTTGTGGTTAAAGATACCTTTATAGAGAAAAACTGTAGATAGACTATAGAAATTATATCTCTAAAGGCATTTCTTCTCATTCTCATTGTCTTTTTCTTAGAAGACCATCAAATAGCAAAGTCATGGAATGAACCTAGGTACCCATCAACAGTGGGTTGGATAAAGAAAATGGGGCCCATGCACTATGGAATGCTTTGCAGTCATAGAAAAGAATGAAATCATGTTCTTTGCAGGAACATGAATGCAGCTGGAGGCCATTATCCTAAGTGAATTGACTCAGGAGCAGAAAACAAAATACTATATATCCTCACTGATAAGTGAGAGCTAAACACTGGGTGTTCATGAACATAAAGATGGCAACAACAGACACTGGGGACTAGGAAGGGGTGGGAGGGAGGTGAATATTAAAAAACTGTTGGGTAATATGCTCAATACCTGGGTGGCAGGATGATTTGTACCCCAAACCTCAGCATCATGCAATATACCCAGGTAACAACCCTGTACATGTATCCCCTAAATCTAAAATCAAAATTGAAAAAAAAGATCATCAAAACTTTAAGAGACTTTTTTTGCCTTTGCTCTTTTGCTTTGGGCTGTTGATGTTACAGAATCCCCCAGGGTGCAAGAGGAAAATCTTAGATCTATAGAATGAGAATTACAGAAGATTGCTTGCCTTTTAATTTTAATTAATTAACGAATAATTTATTTTTTATTTTTTGAGATGAAGTCTCACTCTTGTCTCCTGGGCTGGAGTGCAATGACGCAATCTTGACTCACCACAACCTCCACCTTCTCAGTTCAAGCGATTCTCCTGCCTCGGCCTCCTGAGTAGCTGGGATTACAGGCATGCACCATCACACCCAGCTAATTTTGTATATTTAGTAGAGATAGGGTTTCTCCATGTTGGTCTGGCAGGTCTCGAACTTCCAACCTTAGGTGATCCTCCCGCCTTGGCCTCCCAAAGTGCTGGGATTACAGGAGTCAGCCACTGCACCCGGCCAAGAAGACTGTTTAAATGAGAGAGAAACTCTTCCAAGATTCTTTTTCATAGCTCATGGATCACTACTGTTTTTTAAAAATACACTTTTTGTGTCTCTTATTTTTGTATGTCTTCACGCTATCTAATAAGCCTTTTTTTTTTTTTTTTTGAGACGAAGTTTCAGTCTTGTTCCCCAGGCTGGAGTACAATGGCACAATCTTGGCTCACTACAAACCTGCCTCCTGGGTTCAAGCAATTCTCCTGCCTCAGCCTCCCAAGTAGGTGGGATTACAGGCATGCACCACCATACTTGGCTAATTTTTGTATTTTTAGTAGAGATGGGGTTTCATTGTGTTGGCCAGGCCGGTCTCAAACTTCTGACCTCAAGTGATCTGCTCGCCTCAGCCTCCCAAAGTGCCAGGATTACAAGCATGGGCCACTGCACCCAGCCAGGCCATTTTTTAATGCTAAATATTTCTAGGGATTGAAGTAGACTGAATCCTCAAGTCTTGGCACCTCTGCATGATTGAGATTTGTCTTGGATGGTTCAGAAATAATTTAAAAACATTAACCTATGTCATATTGGGATCGAGTTTATGAAAGGGATCTGTAATTGTGAATGAAAAGAACTTCAATTCTGTCATGATTAAATATTTAACTCTCAGATCATTGTCACTTCGGCCTAAAAAAATCAGTGTAGAACTTTTTACAAAATAACATTACTCACAGAATTCAAATATGTCATAGGTATTACAATATCACTGAATCCTCTTGGTAATAAGACCTAGTGCCAGAGCCACTGGCACCGTAGCCTGTACCAGCTACAGACATTCTTCAATTCTGGACTCCAGTGAAAAGTTTCATCCTTGATAAATGAATCAGAGCAACACACTCAAATGTGCTGTCTGTCGATTTCAAAATTGGCCCACTCAAGTATTGAGCCTCTTTTGTATTAAATCTTTTAATAAAATTTTTTCACTTTTATAGATTCAGGGCGTACATGTGCAGGTTTGTTATATGGACATAATGCATAGTGAAGGGGGAGGGTGTTTGGGCTTCCAGTGTATTCATCAACTGAATAGTGGACACTGTACCCAATAAGTAATTTTTCAACCCTTGCCCTCCTCCCACCTTAACCCCTTCTGGAGTCCCCAGTGTCTATTATTTCCTTCTGTAGGTCCATGTGCACACGTTGTTTATATCCCACTTATAAGTGAGTACATGTGATATTCGATTTTCTGTTTCTGAGTTACCTCAATTAAGATAATGTTCTCCAGCTCCCTCCATGTTGCTACAAAAGACATAATTAAATTTTTATGGCTTTGCCATATCCCATGGTGTATTATATATGGTGTATTTTCTTTATCCAATCCACTGTTGATGGACACTTACGTTGATTCCGCGACTTTGCTATTGTGAATAGTGCTGTGATAAACATATAAGTGCAGGTGTCTTTTTGATATAACAGTTTATTTTCCTTTGGATAGATACCCAGCAGTGGGATTGCTGGATCAAATGATAGCTCTATTGTTAGTTCTTTCAGAAATCTCCACGCTGTTTTCCATAGAGGTTATACTAATTTACATTAGCACCAGCAGTACATAAGTGTTTCCTCTTCTTGCTGGTATCTACTAGTTTTTTGTCTTGTTAACAGTAGCCATTCTGACTGGTGTGAGATGGTGTCTCATTGTGGTTTTAATTTGCATTCCTCTGATTATTAGTTAGGTTGGGCATTTTTTCATATTTTTTTGGGGGGGCCTCTTTTATACTGATGGGGGTGTATGGTAGAGCAACTTGTCTTTCACTTTGGATGCGATATCCAGCCCAGACTACTGGACTTCCAGAAGTTCACTGAGTAGGATCTTCTTGGAGTATATTTCCCATCCTCTGTTACAACTATGTCTTACCAAGGCATTGAGGCTGCCTGCTGCTTATTGCTCACCAAGTTCTATCAGTATAATGTAATCAAGCAGAGTAGTCCAGCATGATCTCCTATGAGAGGGTAAGACAACCCAGGTCCCTGTGAACAAAATGATAGTCAAAGGTTAGGTAGCTGATGTGGCCCTGGAGCAAGAGAGTGAAATTATACTCCTGATGAAAAGGTGCAAGTAAACCATTTCTGACAATTTCTGCTTCATACTTTAGAAAATAAAGCATTTTCGAGATTAGTGCTGCATGCCAGGTGCTTCAGTATGTATTGATTTACTCTAGTAAAAACAGTACATCTGGCCAGAGCAGTGGTTTCTACCTGTAATCCGAGCACTTTGGGAGGCCAAGGTGGGAGGATCTCTTGAGGCCAGGAGTTCAAGACCAGCCTGGGAAACATAGCAAAACCCTTTCCAAAAATAAAAATGAAAAAATTAGCTGAATGTGGCAGCACACGTTTATAGTGCCAGCTACTTGGGAAGCTGAGGCAGGAGGATCACTTGAGTTCAGCAGTTCAAGACTGCAGTGAGTTATAATCACACCACTGCTCTAGCCTGAATGACAGGGTGAGACCCTATCTCAAAAAGAAAGATAATACATGAATAAATAAAGAAATATAAAAGGGACTACATTTGGAATAAAAGATTAATTTTTCTGTGATAATTTACCGTTCTTATTCAAGACCTTTCTGCCCCCCCCACCATTTTTTTTTTTTTTTTTTTTTTTGAGACAGAGTCTTCCTCTATTGCCCAGGCTGGAGTTCAGTGGTGCGATCTCAGCTCACTGCAACCTCCCCCTCTCAGGTTCAAGCCATTCTCCTACCCCAGCCTCCCAGGCCTGGCTAATTTTTGTATTTTTAGTAGAGACAGGATTTCACTATGCTGGCCAGGGTGGTCTTGAACTCCTGACCTTGAGTGATCTGCCTGCCTTGGCCTCCCATAGTGCTGGGATTACAGGCATGAGCCACTGTGTCCGGCTAAGACCTTTCTGTCTTTTGTGAAAGCAAATCCAAGAGTCAAATGGGGATGATAAGAATGATCATTTCTGCATCTTTCCAGTTTTTGATGATAGCGGTAATCGCTGCAGCTCCCCAGGAATGTGGTTTTGGTTCCAGTTTACTATCACAGTAGAAATATGGGGCTCCACAGGCCTCCTGTAGGCTCTGGAAGCCATGTAGAAGCCCATGTAGATGTTCCAGTGGTTGCTGGGCATCTATAGTTCAACTGTCTATTCTTGGGGAAAATAACCACAGAAAGGATTTGCAGATTAAGTGGGCCCTTTATGAAATAGACTGCGGCAAAAATTTATTATACAACCTACATAAGAACCAGTAGCTATCACGATATTCTTGGAGATAAAAATTAACTCTGAACCAGTGTCCAATAATCCCTGAAAGGTCTGGTTGTATTACTGAGCAAAAGGAGCTCACTGCCAGATGCTCTAGAAGCCTGTGCTTGACAGGGTTTTTGAGAAAAGAAAAGCTTTTTATTGCAAGTCGACTCACAAGGAGACAGGAGTCAAGCTCATATCTAGCTCCCTGTGTTGGCTTCTCGGCAGTAATTTTATTGGAAAAGGTTTAGGGGCTGGATTATGGGATTAGCAGGTGATTGGTGGAAGGAAAGAGAGGTCTAGAAAGTCCTCAGGCATGTACAGTCATCTTTTCCTGCCTCTTTGTTGGTTTCATGTGTAAATTTGGAGGGAGCTGGCATGAGGCATGGAAATTTAGGCTGTGATGTCAGCAAGTTTGTTTTATGCAAACTTATGCAGCTATAGTGGTTTCAACCAATTTCAGCCAGTTTTGTTATCTTACAAAGGAAAGAAGTTTCAGTAAGTTCTTTTCTTATCTGCCATTCTGCAAACTCAAGAATTTCTACTAGCTTTTTTTTTTCTCAATTTTTTGGACACAGTTTCAGTCATTTCCTTTTCCCCTGGGCACAGTGATTTCAGGAAGTGGTGGCACTTTCCTTTGGTATGTCCAGACAATTCACAAAAGATAATATTGCATGGACTTTCCTCCATGGCGCGATCTTCTCTTTATTCATGTGCCTCTGTGAAATGATCGGTTCTGGAATTAGAGGAGGGTCTCAAATCATCTCTCTATTTCCCCGGTCTAGAGTTTAAATTCAGTTATAAAAATCAATTAGGATGTTAGAGGACAGGACATTTATTTGGACTCTGGGTACCTTACAATCAGTTATCCATTGTCAAAAAAACCATGTGTCAAACCATTCTGATTACCACGAGCCTTGCTGTCTGTTATGATGACTATGTTTACTCTATTTCTGGCAGTTAGGTAGTGATATTTATCCTCTGCCTGGCCTCAATTCCATCATCTTCATGGAAATAAGAGAGCTCATTACAATGGCAGCATCTCTCAACCTTTTCTGTGGCCAGTGGAGTGAAGCCAAAATAGCACTTCTCAAGAATCTCAGGGCTTCCCAACTATGTATTTCTCAAAACAGTGGTGAATAGACAATTCTCAAAAGAAGATATACAAATAGCCAACAAACATATGAAAAAATGCTCAACATCACTAATGATCAGGGAAATGCAAATGAAAACCAGTGGGATACCACCTTTCTCCTGCAAGAATGGCTATAATAAAAAAATTAAAAAACTGTAGATGTTGGCATGGATGCAGTGATCAGAGAACATTTCTACACTGCTGGTGGGAATGTAAACTAGTACAGCCACTGTGGAAAATAGTATGGAGACTCCTTAAAGAACTAAAAGTAGAACTACTGTTTGTTCCAGCAATCCCCACTATTGGGTATCTACCCAGTGGAAAATAAGTCATTATGTGAAAAAGATACTTGCACACACGTTTATAGCAGCACACTTCACAATTGCAAAATCATGGAGCCAACCCAAATGCCCGTCAATCAACAAGTGGTTAAAGAAACTCTGGTATCTATATACACACAATGGAATACTATTCAGCTATAAAAAGGAATGAATTAATGGTATTTGCAGTGACCTGGATGAGACTGGAGACTATTATTCCAGGTGAAGTAACTCAGGAATAGAAAACCAAACATTGTATGATCTCACTGATATGTGGGTGCTAAACTATGAGGATGCAAATATATAAGAATGTTACAATGAACTCTGGGGACTTGGGGTGAAGGGTGGTAGGGGGTGAGGGATAAAAGACTACAAATAGGATGGAGCGGATACTGTTTGGGTGATGGGTGGGCCAAAATCTCACAAATCACCATCAAAGAACTGACTCATGTAATGAAACACCAGCTGTACCCTGAAAACCTATGGGAAAAAAACTGTGGTGAAAGGAGAGCCTGCTGGCCCTACTAGGATAGATAAGCAAGTCACTTGTGATAAATCCATTTCTGTACTTTTTCTTCCTGTTTATCATATCCAGGAATTTCTAGTATCTAAATGTTATTTTGTGTTGACCACACTGAGTCTGTGTTTCAGCCAAGTGGAACATATGTATGATAGGAGTGAAGAACAAGGAAGATTGCCATCTATTTGGTGGTAGCTGCCACAGCAACGTTGTTTTAGGGTATAGGAGCAAGGCATGGCCAGACAGTTCTCCCACCAGACTGGGAGAACTCACAGTATCTACTGATAAGGAGGTTCATTGGCCCTTCAAATTTATAGAAAACGAAGTTATTAAATTCTGCCAGATATTGTCATTTAAATTCTTAGGGTGCCACCCTTTTGCAGTCTTTCATACAAGAAATGTCTTGAAAGTAGAATTTAAACCATGGAATATCTAGCATCCTGTAGGATAAGTGTCAGTTTGGTTTGAGCTTATGTAAAGCCCATGACTAGAAGACACGAGATATATTTAGGGCATAGAAGCTATAGGATTTTTGGCCATGCTTTGAAAATGAGGCCCAGGAGGGCCTAGAACAGTATGATTTTGTTCAGTGTTTTGTACAAAGTTGTATTATTATAATGTTGTTGAAAGAAAATTGGTTACATTATATGATACTTTACTTAAAGTCGCATGTTCCAAGAATATATTGATGACCACATGTGAAGACTTACCATACATGTATATTAATTATCTTGTCCAGTGCCCAGCTCCAACCCACTAATGCGAGAATAAGACATTTTTATCTCTTTTCTTCACTGCTGTATACTCTGCTCAGAAAAGCACTTGGATCACAACAGGTACTCAATAAATAGTTGTTGAAATAATAAATAAATAGCCCTTGTTTTATGAAGTTTATATTAAATGGAGGAGAACAACATTAAACATTCATATATAATCTCTCAACTAAAATCTAAATTTGAATCTGTTTTAAATTGTATTGTTCTGTTGTCAATTTGATTAACCTAGAAATTATTTTTTCCAGAATTCCTTTCTCTGTGGGTCGTGGGTCCACAGAGGCAAGTTCCCCTCTGAAGTCAGGTTAGCAGCTTATCTTGTTTGGTTTCTCGGGTTTCCTTGGAGGCTCTTTCTCACCTATGCCAATGCTTAAGGAGAACTAGTTAATAACTCTTTTCTAATACTTCAATTACCCACTTCCAGAATTCACATAAGTCCCTCCTTTAACTATGTAATGTCTAATTCCTATTCTAAATGCTTTATCCTGCAACACTCATAGCCAACTCTTTCAGGAGATAAACAAAGAAATCAGCAATCTTTCAAATCACATACAGAAAATAGTTTGCATTGAGTTTTTTGTGAGATGGCATGTCTGTCTCAAGCATGGCAATTCCTGAAACATTTTCTTGGGTTCTTTTGACTATTTGCCTATTTTTTTTGCCTGACAGACTGATACTAGACACTAATCTCCATGGAGGAGGGAAAATGTGATGTAGCTGAGTGGATGAGATCATTTAGGGAAAAAGAATATTGGGAGAAATGAGAGCCTTTATGACAAATCCTTGAGACACTCAAAAACTTCTTCACCAGACAAAGAAGATAAATCTGAAAAGTAGACACAGTTGGAGTGGCCAGAGAGGCAGAGGGAAAGCCAGGAAAGTGTTGTGCCTTGAAAGTCAAGGAAATGTTGTGAAAGGTGGTGTAGAAACTTACGCTTCAGTAACTTTGACATATGTGATATTTTTTGTGAAAGTGTACCTTTAAATTGAAAAAGATAAGAGTTTTCATTAAAAAAAAGTTTTATTCCATAGTTGGACTCTCATAACGTGAGGAAATCTTCAAGGCTCAAAGAAAAGAAAACGAAGAAAACAATGTAAGCTGAAACTAAAATGGTGAAAAAGGAACACATTTAAAGAGATCCCCTGCAGGTCTTTTACACAATGTGTATAACTTTTCTTTGTAAATATGTTTCCCTGAGAAATGTGAACATATCCTTATACTTGTAGAAAAAGTGCTTCAGGCAGATGACAAAATGAAGGAATTGAATTCAAGACTTCCAGATGTAACCCATGAAATTGTGAATGAACTGGAATGATCTCAGATACGTAGAACCCTTGACTTTAGCAGAAGAAAAACGAAATACTATCCAGAGGAATATGTTCTCAAAGGAGACTCCCAGGTTTACCACAAATTAAAATCAACCACTGTAATTGTTAATCCTCTTAGCCTAACTTGACTGGTCTAAAAGATACCCAGATAGCTGGTAAAACATGATTTCTGGATACATCTGTGAGGATATATGCAGAAGAAATTGACATTTTAATCAGTAGACTAAGTAAAGAAGATCTGCATTCACGAATGTGAGCAGGAATCATTCAAACTTTTGGGGGCCCAGATAGAACAAAAAAGATGGAGGAATGGCAAATTTATTGTTGGCTTGAGCTGGGAAATTCATCTTCTCCTGCACTTGGACTCCAGTGCTCCTGGTTCTTGGGCTTTCAGACATAGATTGGGATCTACACCACTGGCCTCCTGATATTCAGGTCTTCAGACTTGGACTGAATTACACCACTAGCTTTACTGGTTCTTCACTTGCAGACAGAAGATTGTAGAATTTCCTGGCCTCTGTAACTAATATGGTTTGGCTATGTCCCAAACATAATCTCATCCTGAATTGTAATCGTAATTGTAATCCTCATGTGTCAAAGGAGGGACCTGGTAAGAGGTGATTGCATCAAGGGGGTACTTTCCCCCATGCTGTTCTCATGATAGTATGTTCTCATAAGATCTGATTTTTCTGGAGACAATAGATGCTGGAGAGGATGTGGAGAAATAGGAACACTTTTACACTGTTGGTGGGAGTGTAAATTAGTTTAACCATTGTGGAAGACAGTGTGGCGATTCCTCAAGGACCTAGAAATAGAAATTCCATTTGACCCAGCAACCTCATTAATGGGTATATATCCAAAGGATTATAAATCGTTCTACTATAAGGACACATGCACACGAATGTTCATTGCAGCACAGTTTACAATAGCAAAGACTTGGAACCAACCCAAATGCCCATCGATGATAGACTGGACAGGGAAAATGTGGCACATATACACCATGGAATATTATGCAGCCATCAAAAATGATGAGTTTGTGTCCTTTGTAGGGACATGGATGAACCTGGAAACTATCATTCTCAGCAAACTCACACAAGAACACAAAATCAAACACCGCATGTTCTCACTCATAGGTGGGTGTTGAATAATGAGAACACATGGACACAGGGAGGGGAGCACTACACACTGGGGTCTGTTGGGGGGAAATAGGGGAGGGACAGTGGGGGGTGGGGAGTTGGGGAGAGATAGCATGGGGTGAAATGCCAGATATAGGTGAAGGGGAGGAAGGCAGCAAATCATACTGCCACGTGTGTACCTATGCAACAATCTTTCATGTTCTTTACATGTACCCCAAAACCTAAAATGCAGTAAATAATAAAAAATAATTAAAAAAAGAGAAAGATATGTCAAAAAACTTCTAATGATCCCTAAAAGTTTCACTGAAGTTATAGATTCCTAAATCTTTGTAAGGTTGTCTTCCACCCTCTAGAGCACATCAGCATGCCGTCAACGAAACGGATTAGTGTGATGGTTCTGCAAAATACGCAGGTGGTCCAGATCTCATCAAACTATATTATGACAGAGGGAAGAAGGGTTAACATAACCCTGAGGGCAAATTGTAAATGAATATTTTTGGCCATCCAATATGAATACAAAGTGTCTCTGATCCTCTTTACTGATTGGAATTGAAAAGAATGCCTTTGTCAGTTCACTGGCCATATACCATGTACCTGAAGGCTCATCAATCTGCTGTAGCAATTAAACTGTATCTGGCACAGTAGCTAAGATTGAGGCTACTGCTTGTTTAAGCCTGCAGCAGCCTTCAGTCATTCCCCAGGATCCACCCAGGGATGTGATATTGTTTATGTTTCTCTGAGTCTGCTTGCTAGGGAAAATATTGTTTGTTTACTATCTTGGCTGGGAGAGGAGGGAAGATGAGGGAACAGTTTCAAGGTTTCTACTTGGCCTTCCTCAATATTATATCTTTTATCTCATAGGCTAAGAACCCAGTATGAGAGTTACTCTAAGATCCAAGTATACCAGTGTAGTCAGGAAAAGGAAAAAATGACCACTGGGTGCATCCACAAACTAATCAGGTCCACTCTGAGCCAGATTTTAGCCAGGACTTCATTTGTTAGCTGGTCTCTGTAGACCGCCTATTCTATTAGAACCATGAGGATGCTTTGAACCTCCAAGTATTAATATCAACTCAGACTGTGTGTCCAGTAATGTCCTCAAAATGTCTGGGTTATTTTCCTTCCATGGTTTACAATCACCCAAGTAAACAGTCCCAAATCCTTTTCAGGAAAAAACCAGGGGATTCATCACAGTATATACTGGCCATAGTGTTGCTACCTATTTTTCTCCCAGATAATTCATGCTCTATTACCATCTCCACAACTCCCTCAAGCTCAAGTCCCTTGGCTGTCCCTCAGACCTTGAAGGTTGTTATAATTATTGTGGGCTCTATTATATTGAAGCTCATTAGTCCCATGGATATCAATGAGCCCAGCTCTGCAACCACCTCTCCTACTATCAGCCCCTGAACTGCAGAGGAGAGCCACCACTGTGGTGCTACTGCTGCTTTCAGCAGTATTTTCCTGATGGCCTGGTGAATTATATGTCTTCTGAGCTCTGCCATAAGACATAATCAGCTGGTCTGTTTTGTAGCCTGCATAATATAGCTATTCTTGCTTGCTCACTTTCCTCAGCCTCTTTATTTCTTCTACCATCTGTCAGAATAGCTAAAGCATTTCTACTTCACTCAACATTGGCCATCACTTTCTTGAAGCCTCTAAGAACCACCCTATTCTCTAGGGTTCTTGCCAGGGTGTTAAATCCTGTGTTCCAAAAAATTGTTCACAATCAAAGTATGATGTAGGCTGATAAAAAGAAGAAAAAATGTTCACAAATCATTATCCAGACGTATATTCTAGCCTGCTTGATGAAGTACCCTCAAATACAATCCCAGGTAGCTTCTGCCAATATGTGACAGGTAATTCTTTTAGTTCCTTCCTTTTTTCTCCCTTATCAGGTCCACCCCTTCCTGGCCAAGTTGTCCTGGTATTTAACCCTAAGTTTTTGGCCTAGCAGCTAGGAGAAGAGATAGGGCCCCTGAGAGGGCCAGCTATTGCCTTATGAGAGAAGGGACTCTGCAACATCTATCAATACACAAGTGCCAGCTCTTACTAGAGAAGAGTAGGCCACTTCTGCATAGTCTTAAGGTTCAGAGGGGTCTTTAGAGCCAACATCCTCAAAAGCATTCACTCAGATGTCTCCATGCCATATGTCAGGGTCCCCAGTTTTTCCAACCAGGACCATGACTGTAGCATAATAGACCTGCCTTGCCTGCTTATTTAAATGTTTCTGGATTAGCCAGGCATGATGGTACATACCTGTAATCCCAGCTATTTGGGAAACTGAGGTGGGAGGATTGCTTGAGTCCAGAGTTTGAGACTGCAATGTACTATGATCATGCCTGTGAATAGCCACTGTATTCCAGCCTGGGAAACATAATGAGACCTTGAAAGAAAAATGAAAAATGAAAGAGAGAGAGAGAAGAAAGAGAGAAAGAAAGAAAGAAAGAAAGAAAAAGAAAGAAAGAAAGAAAGAAAGAAAGAAAGAAAAAGAGAAAGAAAAAGAGAAAGAAAGAAAGAGAAAAAAGAGAAAGGAAAAGAAAAAGATAAAAATCTAAAAAATTAAAAATAAATTCTCTGGACCTCTTAACTGTTAACGGTCCTCTGGTTTTCATTATCCCTGTGCAGAGCATCAATTCAGCTTAGCAGTAGTCAGCCAACTCCACTGTCTTTATATGCACTGTTCCCCCATGTCTTCCAAATGACAGAATCACTGTACCATCAAAGGCAATCTTCTCTATCAGGGAGTTTTCCCAGGTACCCTCTAGTGAAATCTTTAGCAACTGCACCACCACTGCATGCCAGGGACTATCCATCCTCCACACACCACCCAAGACAGAGTAATCTCTGGTTACCAGACAGTGGGTGAAGTATACCTGGAACTCCATCTTATACCTATTTTCTTGGACCGTGTTTGTTGGTTGGGTCATCAAATGAGAAAATGTCAAGATGAAATTAGATACACAAGAGCTTTTGAGGGGGTGAGAAAGAGTGAATTCCTGTGAAGGAAAATAGAGGGAATCAGAGAAGGCTGGGAGAGCTATCAGAACATGACACAGGTCTGAGTCTGGTGCAGGTGAGAGAAAGAAAGGTTAGTTTGGAAGAGCCTCACGTTGCTGCTATGGTATGAATGTCCCCTCCAAAACTCATGTCAAATTTAATTGCCATTGTGATGGTATTAGGAGGTGGGATTTTTAAGGGGTCTGCCCTCATGAATAGATTAATTCTGTTATCTCGGAAGTGGATCAGCTATCACAGGAGTGGACTCTTGATAAAAGTATGTTTGATCCTCACCCTTCTTCTCTGTCTCCTCTACTCACTTGCCCTTCCACCATTTTACGACACAGCACAAAGGCCCTGGCCTGATGCCAGTGCCATGCTCTTAAGCTTCCCAACCACCAGAATCTTGAGCCAAATAAACTTTTCTGTATAAATTACCCAATCTGTGGTATTTTGTTATAACAGCAGAAAATAGACTAAGACAACTGCCATGCAGTTTTAAGAAAATTTCAGCAAGGCCAATGGGAGTTCCTCAAGCCAAAGTAGCCTATCAAAGGAGTCCTACACCTTGTCGGAATAGGCCTGCCTTAGTATCCCTGCTGCAATCACTTGCTGGCTATGAACAGTCCATGGGAAGTGTAGCCTTAGTGCAAATGCAGTTGATTCAGAGTGCAGCAGCTAGAGTTGCCAATACTATGCTCTGCAGTAGGAGACAATAAAAGGCACGTTTTTTATGGTCACCACAACACCTTGCAAGATTATTTGGAGAATTAAATAAAATAATATAATATATGTAAACTGTTTAACTATACTTAACACATAGCAGGCACTTAACACATGCATTCTGTTAGTTGTTGGTGTTATTATTAATGGTAGGTGGTTCCTAACTGCCTTACTGAGAAGACAACATCTTGTCTATTTAGAAGCTACCTCCTTAACATCTTGACACATTCATGGTCAAGTCTGATAGAAACAGATTTTTTCTATTCTGTTCAACAACAGTTTCAACTTCTGGTATGTAAGACAGGGTTTTTTCTAAGTGATTGACACTATTTCTCTCCTAAGATTCCATACCCACTTCTAAATCCATTTGAAGATGTGACTTTGCTGTTTTACAGGTTTATAGGCACAATTTTAGATTAATCTAATAAAAGCCAATATATTATAGATCGAAAATTCTAGTTCTATATGGGGTGATTCTTTGACAATATGTGAAAGTACCTTAAAAAGTATACAAAAATTAAATAAATGCTGACATAATTTTTATATGAAAATAATTTTTATATGATAATGATGATGAAGTTGATGGTTTAAGAAGTTGCATACAGCTATAGACTACCCAGGGTTTGGTGTTATAAAGAGAAGGCAGCTGGGCACAGTGGCTCACTATAATCCCAGCACTTTGGGAGGCTGAGGTGGGCAGATCACCTGAGGTCAGGAGTTCAAGATCAGCCTGGCCAACATGGAGAAACCCCGTCTCTACTAAAAATACAAAATTAGCCGGGCATGATAGCGCATGCCTGTATTCTCAGCTACTTGGGAGGCTGAGGCAGGAGAATTGCTTGAATCCAGGAGGTAGAGGTTGCAGTGAGCCGAGATTGCACCATTGCACTCCAGCCTGGGCAACAAGAGCAAAACTCTGTCTCAAAAAAAAAAGAAAGAAAGAAAAGAAAAACAAAGAGAGAAGGCAGGAAGGACACTTTGGAATTGACACAAGCATGTACAAGGTCACAAAGATCCAGACCACGGTGATGAAATTTGGAAGAAGAAGATGAGAAATATTTAAAAGGAAAAATCATCAGAAACTTGTAATTAATTTGCTCTGATTAATAAGAAAGGGAAATGAAACAAAGAGAAATCAAAAGTTCCCAGGTCCTAAGAAAAAAAGGTAGTTCAGTTGAGAAGGTAGAACGGACATCTGTTTTTAAAATCTGCCCATCAATTCCTTTCTCCTCTTCTTCTACCAACAGCAACCCTCTCCTTTAGAGAACTTTCCCCACTCCACTCCATGTGGTTCTCATTCAGCCAATTATAGTACTGTACTTCCTTGTCACAGGGTGAGCTTGAGACTCGAACCTAGCCAGTTGTAGACTCCATCCTTCTGGCCACAGTGGTTGTCCCAGTAATGGGCATATGACAAGTCATTTTAACCAATGACCTTCCTTTAGATTTTATTTATAGCTATGTGCTGCATAAATGATGTTTTGGTCAATGATGGACCAAATAGACAATAATGGTCCCATAAAATTATAATGAAGCTGAAAAATTTCTATCACCTAGTGACTCTACAGCCATTGTAAGTCACAGCGCAGCACATTACTCACATGTTGATGGTGATGCTGGTGTAAACAAACCCACTGTGCTGCCAGTTATATAAAAGTATAGCACATACAACTATATATAGTACCTAATACTTGCTAGTGATAATAAATGACTATGTTACTGGTTTATGTATATAAATGCTGACATACTTTTTATTTTAGAGTGTACTCTTTCTACTTATTAAAAAAAAAATGTTAACTGTAAGACAGGCTCAGAAAGGTCTTTCAGGAGGTAATCCAGAAGAAGGCATTGTTGTCATAGAAGATGACAGCTCCAGGTCTATTATTGCCTCTGAAGGCCTTCCAGTGAGACAAGATGTGAAGCTGTACGGCAGTGATATTAATGATCCTGACTCTGTGTAGGAATAGGCTAATGGATGTGTGTTTGTGTCTTCATTTTTAAGAAAAAAGTTTAAAAAGTAAAAATGAAAAAAAATGTTAAAAATAGGAAAAAAGCTTACAGAGTAAGGATATAAGAAGAGAAAATATTTTTGTACAGCTGTACATTGTGTTTGTGTTTCAAGCTAAATGTTATTACAAGAATAAAGAAGTTCTTTAAAATTGAGAAGTGTGTAAAGTTAAAAAGTTACAGTAAGCTAAGGTTAATTTATTTTTGAAGAAAGAAAAAAAGTAAAAATGTAGTATAGCCTAAGTGTACAGTGTTTATAAAGTCTCCAGTCGCATGCAGTAATTTCCTTGGGCTTCACATTCACTCACCACCCCTACTCACTGACACCCAGAGCAACTTCCAGTCCTGCAAGCTCCATTCATGGTAAGTGCCCTATACAGGTGGACCACTTTTTATCTCTTATACTATATTTTTATTGTACCTTTTCTGTGGTTAGATAGGTTTAGATACACAAATACTTACCATTGTGTTACAAATGCCTGCAGTATTCAGTACACTGACATGCTAGACAGGTTTCAGCCTAGGAGCAATAGACTATGACACATGGCATAGGTGTGTAGTGGGCTATACCACCTAGGTTTGTGTAAGTACACTCTGTGATGTTTGCACAATGATGAAATTACCTAACAACACATTTCTCAGAACCGATTCCCATGTTAAGCAACACATGACTGTATTTCAAAGGCTGAAAAAAATCTCAACTCTCAAGCATTTCACATAAGGGATACTCAACTTGTATAGATAGATTAAAAGTTAAAATATGAGAAAACACATAGCATGGAAACTCAAAAGGAAGCTAGACTGCCTATATTAACATCAGACAAAGTAGACTTCAGAACAAGAACTATTACCAGGAGTAAAGAGCCACATTTTATAATGATAAGAGGGTTGATTCCCAAAGGTAGCATCACAATCCAAAGGTATATGCACATGATAACAGTTGCTAAAGCATAAACTAGTATTGTTAAAAGTCAAATCCACAAGTATACTGGAACATTTAAACACTCCTCTCTCTCTAATCAATAGAACAAGTAGATAGAAAATCAGTAAGGATACAGAAGATTTGAATGACACTATCAACCCATTTGACCTAATTGCCTAATTTAAAGAGCACTCCATCCAACAATATTCTTTTCAAGTGCGCATGGAATATTCACTAAAATAAACCATATCTCTAGGGGATAAATAGAGAAATGCAAATCAAAACCGCAATGAGACACCATCTCACACCAATTAGAATGGTGATCATTAAAGTCTGGAAACAGCAGATGCTGGCGAGGATGCGGAGAAATAGAAACGCTGTAAACACTGTTGGTGGGAGTGTAAGTTAGTTCAACCACTGTGGAAGACAGTGTGGCAATTCCTCAAGGATCTAGAACCAGAAATACCATTTGACCAGCAATCCCATTACTGGGTATATACCCAAAGGATTATAAATCATTCTACTGTAGAGACACATGCACACGTATGTTTATTGCAGCACTATTTACAATAGCAAAGACTTGAAACCAACCCAAATCCCCATCAGTGATAGACTGGATAAAGAAAATGTGGCACATATACACCATGGAATACTATGCAGCCATAAAAAGAATAAGTTTATGTCCTTTGCAAGGACATGGATGAAGCTGGAAACCATCATCCTCAGCAAACTAACACAGGAACAGAAAACCAAATACCGCAGGTTCTCACTCATAAGTGGGAGCTGAAAAATGAGAACACATAGACACAAGGAGGGTAACATCACATACCAGGGCCTGTCAGGGGTTGGGGGGAAAGGTGGAGGGAGAGCATTAAGACAAATACATAATGCATGTGGGGCTTAAAACCTAGATGACAGGTTGATGGGTACAGCAAACCACCATGGCACATGTATACCTATGTAACAAACCTGCATGTTTAGCACATGTATCCCAGAACTTAGAAGAAAGACAAAGAGAGAGAGAGAGAGAGAGAAATTATAAGCCAGTTGCAGTTTAAAAAAATAATAACCACATGAAAAATAAAATTTATATAAGTACATAAAAAAAGAATTGAAATCATACAGAGTATGTTCTTGGACCACAATGGAATAAAATAGGAATTAATGACAGAGAGATATCTGTGAAAAACCTAAAATACTTGGAAACTAAGCAAGACACTACTAAATAGCCCATGTGTCAGAGAATAAGTCCCCAGGGAAATAAGAAAATACTTTTAATTTAGTGAAATTTAAATGTACCAAAATTTGGGAATGTTTCTATCAATAAAGAATAATAATATGAAATTAGATAGTGGTGATGATAGCACAACACTGTGACTATATTAAAAACCACTGAATTGTACCCTTTAAAAAGGTGTATTTTATAATATGTGGATTACATTTCGATTTTAAAAAAGAAAAGAAGAAATATATTGGGACCAAAAGGCTAAGCTTCCACCTTAAACTAAAAACAGAAGAGCAAACAAAGCCTACAGCAAACATAAGGAGGAAAATAAAAAAGGTAAAAGTAGAGTTTAATAAAATTATAAGCAGAAAATCTATCGAGACAATCAATTAAAACAAAAGGTGATTCTTTGAAAAGACCAATAAAATTGATAAACTTCTAGCCAGACTAAGAAAAAAAGAAAAAGATACAAATTACCAATATCTGGAATGAAATAAGGACATTCATGAATGAAATAAGGTCTGTAGGACAGCTGATAACAGGATAATGAAGAAACATTATGAACAACTATATCCCTATTACATTAGTTTTCTATTGTACCTTAACAAATTACCACAAACACAGTATATTTATTATCCCACACTTTCTGTGGGTCAAGAGTTCATGCATAACTTAGCTGGGTGCTATGTTTAGGGTCTCATAAGGCTGCAATTAAGGTTTTGGCTGGGCTGTATTCTCATATGGGGGTTTGACTAGTGGGTAGGCAGAATAATGGTCCCTCAAAGATGTCAATGTCTCAATCCTCAGGACTTATGAATATGTTATAGTACAAGGAGACTATATGGCAAAGGGGTCTTTGCATATGTTAAGGATCTTGAAATGGGAAGGTTATTCTGGATTATATGGTGGGCTCGATATAATCATAAGTGTCTTTATAAGACAAAGAGATAGGCAAGAGAGTCAAAGAACAAGATGTAACAATAGAAGTCAGAGTGATGTGATGTGAGAAAGATTCAACCATCTGTTGTGGCTTTGAAGATAGAGGAAGGGGGCCACAAGCCAAATAATACAGGTGGCCTCTAGAAGCTGGAAAAGGCAAGGAATGGATTCTTCCCAAAAGACTCCAGAAGGAATAAAGCCCTGCTGACACCTTGATTTTATCCCTCATAGGACTCATTTTGAACTTCAGACCCCTAGAATTGTGAGATAAAAAACTTGTGTCATTTTAACCCACTAAGTTTGTGGTAATTTGTTACAGCAGCAATAGGAAGTTAATATAACTGAGGAAGAATCCAGTTGAAAGCTCACTCAGATTGCTGGCAGAATCCATTTCCTTGTGTCTATAAGACTAAAGTCTCTGGATTCTTCCTGGCTGTTGACTGGAGGCCACCCTCAGCACCTTGAGGCTTTCTTAACATAACAAAGAGCTTCTACAATAAAACTTACTGCCAACATTGTATTTCATGTTGAAAAACTGAATGCTTTCCCCCTAAGATTGGATGTCTGCTTCCCCCACTCCTATTCAACATCATGCTAGAAATCCTAGACAATGCAATATAGAAAGAAAAAGAAATAAAAAGCATAGAAATTGGCAAACAATAATTAAAACAGTCTCTATTCACAGAGAACACAATTGTCTGCATCAAAAATCCCAAATAATCTACACAAAAGCTCCTAGAACTAATATGTGAGTTTAGCAAGGTCAAAGGATACAAGGGCAAAACAAAAATCAATTATACGTCTATATACTAGCAATGGACAATTGGAAATTGAAACTATAAAAACTGCACAAATTAGGTGCAGGATCTATATACAGAAAACTACAAAACATCAATAAAATAATCAGAGGAGACCTAACTAAATGGGGAGATATGCAATACGTATGGATTGTAAGAGTCAACATTAAGGTGACAGATTTTTTGTCCCCCAAACTAAAGATTTAATGTGGTACCAGTTAAAATGCCAGCAGAATTTTTCATACAAATCAAAAAGCTAATTCTAAATTTTATATCCAAAGGCAAAGGAACTAGAATACCCAAAATTATTTTGAAAAAGAAGAACAAAGAGGACTCACAGTACTTGATTTTAAAACTTACTAAAAAGCTGTACCAACAAAGATGACAAAGTAGTATGGGCAAAAGGATAGAGACATAGATCAACAGAGCAGAACAGATAGTTCAGAAATAGACCTGCACAAAAATTGTCAATTTATTTTTAATAGCTTTATTGAAGTAGAATTTCCATACAAAGAACTGCACATGTTTAATGTATACTGTTTGATGAGTTTGGACATATGCAAATACCTGTGATCATAGCCAGTGGATATCCAAAAAAGGCATAGAAGCCACTCAATGAAGAAAGTCTTTTCAGCAAAGGGTGCTAAAACAACTGGACATCCACATACAAAATCAGGAATTTCAATCTATACCTCATGTCTCACACAAAAATTAACTAAAAAAAGATCATAAACTTAAGCGTAAACAATAAAAGTATAAAGTTCTTTTCTTCTATAAAAGATAGGGCAAAATCTTTTGTAATCTTGGGTTAGGCAAAGAATTCTTAGATGTGACACTGAGAGCACAACCCATAAAAGACAAGATTGATAAACTGGACTTCATCAAATTTAAAACTTTGCTCTGCAAAAGACACTGTCAAGAGAATGAAAGGACAAACTACAGATTGGAAGCAAATTTTTTGTAAAACACACAGTTCACTGCAGCCTCGAACTTCTGGGCTCAAGCAATCCTCCACTTCAGCCTCCTGAGTAGCTAGGCATGTGCCACCAAGCCTGGCTAATTTTTCTTTTTTCTTTTATTGTAGAGATAGGAGTCTTGCTATGTTGACCAGTCTGGTCTCAAACTCCTGGCCTCAAGTGATCCTCCCACCTTGGCCTCCCAAAGCTCTGGGATTATAGGTGTGAGTCACTGCATCCAGCCTCATACTCAGGATTTTTAAATGCCAATCATAACAAAGAAGCCCAGGGCTTGTGTCTCTTTGGTAGAACAGGTATTAAGGGATTGTTGCAGTGAAGATACAAGCTCTGATTAGATGTCAACATCATTTTAGTATATATATATACATATATATATATATTTTTTACATAGCCAGGCATGATGTCTACTTGAGAGCCTGAGCGGGAAGTTAACTTGAGCCTGGGAGGTCAAGGCTGCTGTGAGCTGTGATTGTGCCTCTGCACTCCAGCCTGGACAACAGAGCAAGACCCTGTCTCTTAAAACGAACAAACAATGACAACAACAAAAAACCCTTCAGGTGTAAGCAATGGAAACCCACAGGCTGGCTGAAGCATTCAAAGGGATAGAAGACATGGGCACGGTGTCTCACATCTGTAATCCCAGCACTTAGGGAGGCAGAGGCAGAAGAATAGCATGAGCCTAGGAGTTTGAGATCTGCCTGGGCAACATAGCAAGACTCCCTTCTCAAAACACACACACAAAAGGATGGAAGGAAAAGAAGAACCATGTAAGAAGAGCAGGGACCCACAGCAGCAGTAGGTAGGTCTTCACTTCAGGACACACTGTCACTAATGTATATATCACAATTCTCAGGCTCTTTGCTGCTCTGTTCTGAGTTTCAAGTTCCTGAGTAAGTATAATTGCACCAACTTTGGTTAGGTGTCTACCTCTGGATCAATTGGCAGCAGCCACTGGATGAATGCCCTAAATCTGAGAAGGCCACTGGGGCTTTGTCCCTGTGCACTGAAGCCATTCACAACAAAGGGGGAATTGTGTGCTAGGCAGTGGCCCCAATGTATTGTAAGCAAAAAAGGTTGCACAGATTCTCTTCTACGTGAGCTCACCATCAGGACATGAGGACAATACAGGGTTTGGTGGCATTCTAATTTCCCCCCACGGTCTCTTTAACATCCCAACAGGTCTTTGTCTAAGGCCTAAGAGAAATTAGTCTCATCTTCATGTTTATACTTTTACAATTTGTTTAAACAATGGACAAAAGATCATACACACTCTCATTCAGTCCTTTATCTAAAAAAATAATACTTCTAAATGCTTAGGGTTGTCCTTAAGATGTTACTACTCTGCTCAAAAATGTATAGAGAAAAAAAAATAAAAAACATATAGGGCATTGCACTCCAGCCTGGGTGACAGAACAAGACCCTGCCACCAAAAAAAACAAAAAAAAACAAAAAAAACAAAAAAAAAAACCTTACAGTGGCTCCCTATTATCTACCACATTAAAATATCTAAGAATTTACTCATCAAATAGCCTTCTCTTCCTTTCCCAACTCCTTTTTTATTAAATATTAGTTGAGCATACAATATTCTCTTTAAGTATTATTTTTAAACATAATTTTACACGACAGCACAGCTTCATGCTGGAGATGAAAGAGTCTGCTTCTTGCTATGTTGTCCAGGCTGGTCTCCAACTCCTGGGCTCAAGTGACCCTCTCACCTCGCTCTCATAAAGTGCAAGGATTACAGGTGTTAGCCACCATACCCAGCCAGAACAACATTCTCTACTTTCTAGACGTTAACATGGTGGTAACTGTATTTGTCAATCTTATAAGCCCAAAATCTTACTGTCATAAATATCTGAACTCAGACCACCCCAGAATATTTTTGGCATATGTTTGTCATAACCAAAGAATTTGCAAAAAAAAAAAAAAAGGTTGAAAACAGCCCCTACCTCGTAAAGACGGTTAAGAGCGGTACAGGCTAGGGCCAAGGTGCAGTGGCTAATGCCTGTAATCCCAGCACTTTGGGAAGCTGAGGTGGGTGGATCATCTGAGGTCAGGAGTTCAAGGCCAGCCTGGCCAATATGGCAAAACCCTGTCTCTACTAAAAATATAAAAATCATCCGGGCATGGTGGCACATGCCTGTAATCCCAGCTAGTCAGGAGGCTGAGGCAGGAGAATTGCTTGAACCTGGGAGGCGGATGTTGCAGTGAGCTGAGATTGCACCACTGCACTCCCCCTTCAGCCTGGGGGATAGAGTGAGGCTCTGTCTCAAAAAAAATTTTTTTAAAAAGAGTAGTACAAGCTGCTCTCTAGCAACACTTTCACCTTGTCAGAGTCCCAGCTGCCCCCAGACCAACCTTGTTCACTCTCACCTTGCTTTTTCTTTTACTATTCCTTTGACCTTGAAAATCTTATCTTGTGCATCATTCTGTATCCTCCGCTTGCATAAAGTAAACTACCTCCAAAAAGTTTGCACCACTAACCTCTCCATACACCGAACAATAGTTATAACATAGTAAAAGCTGTCTCTCCTATCAGAAAAACTGCATATAACTAAAAAATGAATTTGATAAATTTTGATATCACTTTTAATGTTTTTATATCAATAATAATTTAAATGGTCATTATGCATTCCTTAACCCAGGTACCTCCTTCATGAAGTAATCTGTCTCTCCCACCTTGGAACTTCCATTGCATTTCATTCCTCTATTGCACACAACTCATTTTCTCTCTTTTGTATTATGATTATGGTTCTCTGTTAATGCTTGTCCTCTGTAAGATTATAGCTCTTTGAGGGAAAGTACTGTGTCTTACTCTGATTTGCACCCTTTCTAGTTCTCAGCACAATGCCTGGTATAATACAGATGCACAATATACTTTGCGTGTGTGTGTGTGTGTGTGTGTGTGTGTGTGTGTGTGTGTGAGAGAGATGGAGTTTCACTCTGTCGCCCAGGCTGGAGTGCAGTGGCTCAATCTTGGCTCATTGCAACCTCTGCCTTCTGAGTTCAAGAGATTCTCCTGCCTCAGCCCCCCAAGTAGCTGAGACCACAGGCCAGCGCCACTGCAACTGGCTAATTGTTGTGATTTTAGTACAGATGGGGTTTCACTATGTTGGCCAGACTGGTCTTGAACTCTTGACCTCAGGTGATTCACCTGCTTCAGCCTCCCAAAATGCTGGGATTATAAGCATAAGCCACTGCGTCTGGCCACCGTATACATTTTTTTGAATGAAGGAAGGAAATAACCAACAGAGATTTATATATCGATATTACAGCCTACTTTTCCATATAAGCCCATCAGACGGCCTAGAAATAAAATACTTACTAAAAAGAGTTCAGAGAACCCTATCTGTGAAACTGTTGGTATGATGTAATTCTAAAGAAGGTTAGGGGACCCCCAGACTATACGGAAAGCTCAGTCTGCTTTTTAGTGCTAGTTTCACAAGTAAAACAACCATAGTGTCTCTTGAGAAATAAGCACTAATCTTAGAACTAATAAGCACTAATTTTAGAGCTCCATATATTAATGGTTTACAGCCTTTCCTTTCTCAGTGGCAGTACTGAGCAATGGTTAGGAGCTTGGGGTCTGTCAGAATACCTGGATTTCAGTCTCATCTCCAACACATATTAGCCATGGGACCTTGGGCGAGTTGTTTAACCTCTCTGTGCCTCAGTTTCACCACTGGCAAAATGTCGAAACTAACAGTAAACACCCTCAAAGGGATGGTGTGAAAATTAATGACAATATATTTAAACCGTTTAGAATAGTACCTGGTACTTTGTGTTTTAAAGTGATAGAAATATATAAACCATACTTACTTTATATCCCCTATTGGTAAATTCCACGTTAAGGGCAAAATTTCTTTTTTATATCCCACCAGGGTACCTAGCACAGTGTGTAACAAATACTAGATGCTCAAAAAACGACGTGAATTACATTTGAGGTATACAAATTGAATGCACAAGAAAATGAAGGTATGTTAAAAATGTAAATGCAATTAATATAAATTAAAGAGCTCTTGACATATCATTTGCATACCTTCAGTTTTTCCTTATAATTAGTTGCTGGGTGTCTTACAATTTGATATTTTTCTTGCCCTCTTCAAAGCATGTAGTTTGGTGTAGTGCACATTAGCCCTCAGAATTGCTGGCCTCCTGACAAGCTAGCTGTTTGGATAGTCTGAGGGATGTGGTTGCAGCAAAAAGTGGGTTACACGACAGCACAGCTTCGCTGCTGGGGATGAAAAACCAATAATCCCAGAAAACAGTGCAGAGGGTAGGCTGGGCCAGCCGAGGACTATGTGAAGGCTCATTGGGACCCTCCGGAGACAAGTGGGGTACTGCAAAGGTGAGTGCCCTAGTGCCAGGGTCGTGAGCCCGGAGCCCTGGGGGGACGGCTGGTAGGACATGCTGGATGAGTCATTCTCCCCACCCCAGGCACGTGCCGGTGGCAGCATCCACCCGGACCCCGCCTTCGCCCCAGCGCAGAACGCGAGCGGTGAGCGGCCCCAGCTCCCCCGCGGCGCCCCCACCGGGCCGCCTCCTCCGGGCGGGCACTGTCCTTGCCGCAGTCGGCCGCTGGCGCAGTCCCCGCGCCGCAGTGCCGGGCGCTCATGGGGGGCGCCCACGGGCACCTGGGCCGTCTGCTCATCGGAGCCGACCGCCGCCGCCCTCCCGCATTCCCACGGCGCCCCACGCCCGCGCGCCCGTCGCCAGTCACCCGCAGAGCCGCGAGGGCCTCGCCTAGAGGCGCAGGAGGACTGGGCGGGGCGGGGCAAGTCGCGCCCAACGGCCGGCCCAGGGCACCTCGCGCGGGTGCACGCACTGCAGCCCCACGGGGCGGGTGGGTGTGCTCGGGGCGCGCGCGCCGCCGCCGCCTCAGCCTGCTGCTCCGCCCGCGCCGCCTGCTGCCGGCGCTCGGCCCAGCACGCCTGCTCTCGGGCTGCCGTGGGCAGCTTGGGGCCCGCGGTGTAGAGTCCGCCGGCCCCGGAGCCGCGTCCCGCACCCGGACGGTCCCGGTAAGCGGGGGCGGGGGCGGCGGGGACCGGGCCTCACCTGACGGGCGGGTCTATGGCCGTGGACAGTCCTCCGGGGACTCTAAGGTGCTTGTGTGGGAGCTGCCTCCAAGGTGGCCCCCGAGTCGCTGGATGAACCCCAAGTGACTGCTGCCTCTACGCCTTAGGGGAGTCCCTGAGGTGCTGTGGGGAGCCGCCCTCATGAAGACCCCCTGTGGGAATGGACTCCCGGGGACAATCTCTGCATTTGCTGCCATAGGGTGCCCCAGCGGTCCCAGAGAGCCCTTCTGTGTCACTGTGCGAGCAGGCACAAGGGTGGTTTCTGGAGCTGGCTCAATGGAAGACCACCTGGGAAGATAGGAGAGCTGCAGGAGCCTCGAGGTGGTGGAGCCCCCAGAGAACCCCCTAGAAAAGGAGGACCCGAGACTGCCCTGGAACTGTGGGAAGCAACCTCTGACTGGGGAGAGGGGATCCTGCCGTGGGAACCATGAGTGACTTCCCACGGCTCCAAGGACTTTGGCCTCGACCTCCCTGTAGGGCTCCATGTACCCTCACTTGTGGCCCAGAGGTGGGGGCCTTCTGGGGCTGCAACCTCTTTCCATTCCTCCTCTTCCCATTCGGATTTTTCTTCTCCTTGGTAGCCCAGTTGCTCCACGCTGCATCTTAGTGGAGGTATAAACTGCTGCGAGAGCACAGGGCTCCAAGCGGGGGATGAGGACCAGTGAGGCCTCTAAAGCGAAGATAGATTTGAGCCCCTAGGTTTGACCATCCTGAAGGAAGCAGTAAGATCAGGTGGAATAACTGACTTGGACAGGTCTTGGAGGGAAAGGCCTTTGAAGGAAGGAATAAAGGATGTATAGAATTATAGAGCACCAGTGTGCTAGGCACTGTACTAGGTATGTTTAAACATCTCATATAACTCTTACAACAGCTTTGTGAAATTATCCCCTTTTAAACATCGAGAATCAGAGAGGTTTAGCAATTTGCTCAAGGTCACAAAGCTGATAAAAAAATATATAATCATAAAATCTGTGTTTTAAGTTCTATTTGGGAAAAAGTACTAAGGAAAGGCAGAAAAAGAATGGAGATTTGTTAATAAGTTGCATTAAGGTGCCTGCCAAGCATAGGGCTTTGCAATGGTACATGCTCAGTAAATGTGATGATTAAATAAGTGGATGAGAACAGTTTAACTGGAGATGAGATTGCTGCAGGAACTGATTTCCACAGAATCCCCAGATTTCAGGGTGTGGCTTCCTTCACAGACAGTCCCACTGTCATGATGCCTTGGAGTGGCTAATGATGCCTGGACCTAATTGAGGCCTCTGGGTGTGGTCTTTGATGGGGCTTACTCTGGGTATCTAGGGGGACCCTTCTGAGGATGGAGTGTCCCAAGGCCACCCTCCCTGCTGCAGAATACTTGAAGGAGAGAAAGGAGAAACAGGGTCACTTTTAGGAAGCACAATCCACACTGTCTTTGTGGCCCTCTGACTACATGCACCGGTGGACAGTGGTCCACAGGTAGCACTCAGGACACTTTTGCCCAAGAGTGCCTCTGTGTGAGGAGGAGGAGGAGGGTGGGAAAGCTGCAGAGCCAAGGAGGGCTCACTGGGAGTCTGTTAAGGGGAGCTCAAAGGGTCTGCGCCAGATATAGTGTTGCCCCTTGATGTTTTCTTTCCAGCTGAATCCCAAGAGTTCAACTTTGAACCCAAGGATGGATTCTGGTTTCTTGTCCAAAAATGGAGTGGTGAGAGGGCCAAGCAATGATATTCATTACAGAGCCATTCTGAAAGGGTTTTTCTGCTCCCCTTCCCTGCTTTCTTTCACACAGCCAACCCTAGTTAAATCCTCCTTGAATAGAAGCGGCTTCCTTTGGCTCCTGGAATTACATAGTGAGAAGACAGACCAAGCTAGTGACAAAACAGAACCACCTAGTTTACCAGTTGTTAGATTTTTTTTTAACTCAGTGATGCTACCTTGTGCACAACTCAGTGGAGTAAATTCTGACAAAGGTTTATGTTGGTTAGGACCCCCCCCCATTGTAAAGTTGTTTATAATCCCCTTTCAGTTGAAACACATCTCATCAGCTTAACAGATCAAAATAAACAGGTATGCATATTTTTAAGGAAAGTCAGAGGGACCAAACCTGAAAATATGATATTTGTTCCAGCTTATCAATTTGTCATTGAGGTTTTATTCCTAAATTGGCCTTCTTGTTGAGGGTGCTTAGTATCACACCCACTCATGACCCTGGAAAAATCACTAAATGGATCCAAGTTCTCCCCTACTCTTGGACCTTGGATATCACCTTCCCCATATCCAGCATTGGGTAAAAATTAAGATTTCAAAAATCCTAAGAATACTGCCTAACTCTCTCTAGTCACAGCATGAGTCTGCAAATCAAATCATTCCAGAATGTGTATGAAAGATGTCACCAGGTGGCCTTAATCGTCTCAAAAACGCTCTTTCCAAAGGAAAATAAAAGGGGAAAGAATGGCTCACCCAGTTTAATTTGAGTGTACCCAAATGTGTCTGGATTTTACTGTCTGGATTTCTCAACCTTTGATCTTTCACATATTCTCCAATTTTCTAACAGTGGCTTCTTCTAACATTTGCCATTCCTCTTCCTCAGATATGGATAGTAAGACCTTCCCAGGCCCATTCCCCCCACTTCTTGCGATTTTTCCCACTACACCTGTTCCTAAGTGGATCACATTCATGCAAATATAATTTCCCTTCTCTTTAGCTACAGAGTCTATTATCTTTTAGTCCCACATGCTTCTCCCCAGCAGTGCTGCTTGGCTTCTGCTATCTTCATGTCCCAAATTGATTTATTCATTTCTGATGGGAATATCATTATCCACTCCACCCCTCAATCTTAATGACCAGATTTTGACAGGAATTGCTTACCAGCTTTGGACCAAGAAACCAAGACCATCAGTGTCTAGCTGGAGACATGATGATTTTTTCCATTAGCACATCCCCCTCCATTCTCCCCCTTTTTCCAGCAATCCCCTCAGAGACCCACTTACATTTACTAAGTGCTGCTTACTTGCCAGGCACTATGCTAGATAAATATGAGAGTTTCTTGCCCTTGGGGAGTTCATGTAGAATCAGTCTGCATTTCTCTAATCATTCACTATAAAAAGTAGGAAAAGCAAAGGGGAAATTATGGCATTACAGAATATCCACATGAACCAATGTAGAGTATGCCTTTTCCCAGGCATCATTGAAACTCAGCTGCTGTGCTGTGCCTCCTCTGGCAGCCACATTCAGCCCTGATGCCAGTGCCCTACCAAATTACTTTTGCCCATATACTCTGAGTGTAAACTGGCCACATTTTTGCCTTCCTATGATAATAGTGACAGAACCTTTTATTTGGATAGCATGTTACAGTTTATGAAGCCCTTTTAGATATATGATGGCTGTTTGGTTTTGAGAAATGCTTCATCTTACTGGGGTCCTCTCACTAAAACAGAACTGTGTGGGCTAACTGGTTCACTCTCTTTTTGTATGTTTGTTTTTTGAGACTTAGGAGTCTCCCAGAGGGAAAGCACCAATGATTCACTACAATCACCACCTACCAGCTCTTAGGTTGTGAAGGAGTTTCCTGTTGGGTCCTAAGGCCAAGCAATGCACTCATTGGTCAGCCCTGGAACTTGTCAGGGGAGTCCCTCTTCCTGGCCTCAGCAAATCCAATTCTCTGGGGTTTTCTTCCTCCCTAAAATTCAAATACATATTCTCTTCTAACAAATATTTTAAGCATACTATCTCAAACCAGTTATTTGGGCTGATGCTAATTCTTATGTGAAGACACGTTTCCTTGCCTATTTCTATCTAGCACCCAGGCTGGCTTCATACCATCTAAGTCATGATGGAGTCCCCATATAGCTCCATGCCTTGGCGTGTGCTATTACCTCTTCCTGGAATGCTTTTTTTCCTTATCCTCTGGTGTAACTCCTACTCATATTCAAAATTTAGCTCAAGCAACACCTTTTTTTTTCAATCCTATACTTATGCCCCCTGAACATGCACATACTCACTGCATTCTCACAGGCTGAAGGAGGTTCCATTTGTTCATTCTACCATCAGTTATTAAGCACCTGATTTGTGCCTGATGCGTAGTAGGCTGCACTCAGCAAATGTTTGCAGAATCAGCAAATAGTAAATGGTGATAATTAAGGTGTAATAATTGCATTACATGGGGCTGAATCTGTGTTTCAGGGAACCAGATCCAGAAAACAGGGAATGCCTCTCCATCTTGCTGAAAAGCTCTGCTTGCTAAGTGCAGTCTCACCAGCCAATCACTGATGGTGTGATGTTCCTGAATTGTTGCTCCCTCTGTGGGAAGTCAGCACTGTGGCTTTTAATGAAGACTCAGGCCCTAAGAGGCTAAGATCATGCCATAATTTTGCTCTCATATATATTAGAACTTTGTGAGCTTTCAGTAAATATTAAACAGTAGCAGGATGCCCAGTAGTCTTGAGCTGAGGACAGAAAGACAGTTTTACTGTCTTTAGCCTTTCTGCTCCTTGGAAACCCCAGAAAAGCCCTGTATAGTTGTGACTGTGTCATCCTGAATAAATAGGGTGAATGGAGAGAGGTGGGGAGGTACCAGGTAGACCCTTTCAGGGTCTACAAACATGAATACTGGATTGTGGACTACTGCCAGGTGACAGAATGGCTGAGTAGGAACAGGCTCCAAGAGCACTGTAGTGGGGCACTGGATTCCTAAAGCAACAGCCAGTCACAGGAGAACAATCAGGGCTTGGATTTCCTCAAAGACCAGCAAGAGAAATCTCTTTGATTTTTTTTTTTTTTTTTTTTTGGTTAAAAATCTTGGGGTTGATGCTGATGTTCACAGTGAGTTCAGGATTGAATGTGCTATGCATTCAGCATTTTTTTTTTAACAGACCTTGGTTCTGTTAATTTTCCATACTCTTGCAGCTGATCACCTTCTATGTTAGACATGTGGCTTTCCCTAAGGCTCTCAGTCCTTCGGGCACATGCTTCCAGGAGCCAATTGTTGACTGCCTTGAAATTTTTCCCTTGTATGTACAGATACTGCTCATACTAAATTTCAAACCCAGGACAAAGGAAGTGCATTTTCAAACTTTCTACTTGTACCCTTAAGGCAACTACCCTCTTGTAGGCCCACCATAGTCCACAGGACACAGCATAAATGCAGGGGACTATTGACTTTGGCAATACTGCCTTCTCTTTACCATTGTGATTGTAGAAACTGGCTAAATTGCAGAATTTCTTAGCTCCTTTCTGTAGCCAGAGAAAAAGCACCCTGATGTTCTCATCCCTGCTATCCCTAACTCATTGTCCAGGTGCCACCTCTTGGGAAATAGAGTAGAATAGATGTGATGATGTGAGCTGGTGACTGCATAATTTCTAGAATTGAGTTTTGAAGACTTGGTCAGATCAGTCTCTCTGGCCAATTTGATAAAGAGAAAAGACTATGATCGTAAACAAATGGTTTATGTTGCCCAGTCATCTCTGCGTCATTCATTCAGTGAAGATTTAAGAGGCTAAAACCCTTAATGCTTAATGGAGAGGATGAAACCTGTATACAAAAGACACTTTAATTAAAAGTGAGTGTCATATGCTCTGTGGAAGGCAGTAAGAACCATCTCTACTTTTCTCCCTTCTGATCTCAGTGAAACACAGATTCCTTTCTCCACTTGCTCAACCCGTTCTCTTTGGTTGTCTTTCCCTTTCCCCTCACTCAGAGGTTTTTTTGCCTTGTTCCTTTCTAGGGAAGCCCTAACCTCCAGGCAGCCACTCTTACTTGCTTGTGGACCTTTTAAACAGCTGCCATTCCCATACCAAGAATCAGATTGAACCAGTTACTCAGGAGACTGAGGCAGGAGACTCACTTGAGCCCAGGAGTTTGAAGCCAGCCTCAGCAACATAGTGAGACCCTAGAACCACCCTCGATCTGAAAACATAAATTTTAAAAAGAAAGAGAAAATCAGTAAATGTACTTTACATTTAACAGGCTGCATGAGGAAATGCCTACCTGTTAGGAGTGTTGCCCTTCAGGCTCTCCACAGCTCTGAATCTTTATAGAGAGTGCTGGGATATAGAGGTTCCCCAGCATCCTTCCGCTTCCTTATTTCTCTATCAGCTCCTGCTGCAGAGCAGCCCCTCCTCCTCTTACCCCCACCACTTTGCCCTTATAAATAATCCCGCTGAATTCTAAGCAGGTGCCCTGCAGAAAATGGGTGTGTCTTGTGAACATTCCAAGCTGCCCACATATGTCTTACTGCCAGACGGGCACATCTAGGCAGGCTTCTCTTACCCAAGACAGATTCTACTTGTTGCTGTTTTCATTTCTTTCAGTTCATGAAGTCAGATGGCCCTATTCTACCTTCTTGTCTCGCTGTTATTTACCATCACCTGCTCCTCTCTCCTTTTTTTTTCCAAGCCTTCCCTAGATAACTACAAATACCCTGAAAGCCACATAATTATTGGGACGATATCTTTTTGGCCTCTTTTTATCATTTTTAGGGAGGCAGAAAACCCCAGTTCCACCCACCAGCCAAAGAAGTAATTATTAGGTATAATTTGTGGGATCTTTGCAACTTGATTTCCTTTTAACTCTCTCCTTTATATAGGACTTCTTCCAGCACAGGAGAAGCCAGGTTTCTCTCCACAGGCATTTGTTTTTACCTGGCACCAATCACTACCACTTGTTTCTCTAAAAATTTGAGCTGATTTCGTTAATTTCTCAAACACCCCAGGTGTTTGAAATCATGGCTATTTCAGCATACATACTTTTAATCAGTGTATTTTGTATACAGTTTTGATCTTCTCCATTAAGTGTTAAGAGTTTTAGACTCACTCTTAAAGCTGAATTCTGTTGTGTCCTCACAGTTGACTATCAAAGTCAAAGCCATGTCAATCCAAAATGACTTGGTGATCTTGTTTGGATTTTGATGGCTTATTTTGAATAGTTTTGCTTTGCATTTATGCCCTTACAGTCATAAAATGGTCCACAAGATTGAACCATCTCAGGTAAAAGGAATAGCAGTGCTACAAGAGCTTGTGATCAGGACTGGAAAATGTTTGTTTTTATGTTTGTTTTGCTAGTAGATGTCAGCTTCAGTCTTCATAGAAATTGCTTTAAGGATAAACTCCCAAAACCATTGCAATGACATAATTGGCCATGGAGATAACTTCATAGCTATTCTTGATATCCTTATAAAGAATCATGGTATCCGTACAGTTAATAATGGGTTATAGCAAATCTGCAGTGCGTTGGGAGACGTCTGTGGCTAATTTGCTGATTCACTGTTAATGAGTAAGTTCACTTATAGAGTAACCTCCTAACTGGCTGGTCTTTGTTCAATAACTTTTATTAAAACACCTGAAAAAGCCAAAAACAAATGCATACCAGTGGATTTCCTCTAATGAGTTTTTCTTAAAAATGTGAATTTAGTATGTTTTTTCCAAATCTCCAAATAAGTGTTTCTCAACTATTTTTTTCCAGTGTATGCCTTCTTTCTGATAAACATAAAGGTCTCATGACTGTTCCCTAAAACTTCTGACATAACCTCTGGGAGGAGGCTGCCTCCAACTATTTGAGAGTTAGTACCTTCTGTATAACCCTAAGAACCAAGAAGTTACTGTCAAACTCTACTGTTTTGTAGTCTATGTTACCAAAAACAAAAAGAGAGATAGTTTTTAATATTTGTTTTCCAGATATAAATATATAATTGATAAGCTCTTGAAACCCACTTATTTCTCCCTTCCTCCCGGTGTTTCTGATATATACCTCCCACCTGCCCCAGGATCCAGCCAATTCACCATTTGAGAATCATTGCTCTGGTCATTGTGTTTAAAAAATTAAATCAAGCTGGGAGCTCTGTCTGGAACCTGTGATCCTAGCTACTTGGGAGGCTGAGGTGGGGGACTCACTTGAGCCCCCGAGTTATCAACAAGTCTGGGCAACATAGCAAGACCCTGTCTCTTTAAAAATTTTTCATAAATTAGTTGGGCAAGGTGGTGCATGACCTGTAGTCCCAGCTATGTGAGAGGATTGCTTGAGCACAAGCATTTGAGACCAGCCTGGGTAATATAGCGAGTGAAACCCCCTCACTCCTGTTTCAAAATAAATAATTAAATCATTTTTTCTCTTTTTCAATAGCATGAATATATCACAAGTTATTCAGTAATTTCCCTATTGAGGTTGTTTCCACCTTTTTTATTTTTTAAGAGACAGAGTCTCACTGTGTTGGCCAGGTTTGAGTGCAGTGGCTATTCACAGGCACAGTCATGCACACTACAGACCCAAACTCCTGGTGTCAAACAATTCCCCTGCCTCAGCCTCCCGAGTAGCTGGGATTATAGGAGCAAGCCACCATGCCCAACTTGTTTCCATCTTTTTAGTCACTATAAAAAGAATTCCCTAATCAATCAATCAATCAATCATTTTTTTTAAATGAGATGGGGTCTTGCTATGTTGCCCAGGCTGGTTTTGAATTCCTGGGCTCAAGCAGTCCTCCCACCTCAGCTGCCTACATACCTGGGATTACAGGCACATGCCACTATGCCTAGCTAATTTTTTTTTTTACATATGCCCACAGGTCAAAGCGCATCAGCCTCTTGGATACAAAATAGGTTTTCTTTAGTCAGAGGTATATTAGTAGCTGTCCCTCTCTGGTAGATCTTCCAACCACACAGACTGTTAAGAGAAGCTTAAGTAAACTGTTCATCTTGCATCACATCAGTTAAGGGCAGAGCTTTCCTTATATCCTTATATCCTTGTCTTTTAGAAGTACATTCTTCAAATTGCAGATTTAAATCCATTAGTGGGTCATGAAATCATTTCAGAGAGTCACTATTAGAGTTGTTTTAATGAAATAGGATAGAAAATATCATGGAGCATCACATGTGGTAGAGTATGATTGTTCCACAAAACTTTGACTTCAGTTGCAGATCTATGAACACATGTGTCTACAGGGTTATCACATAAAATATATTTCTTACTCTGGTCAGCTGAAAACTTTTGAGAAACATACCTTAGGGTTTCTAAGGAAAAACCTAGTGGTTCTGGAAAATGTAATTGTTCATAATAAAAATACATATGAAGGATTATTTGTCAGTTTTGCATGTTCTCTCTTGGGGTGCCTCTCTCACTGTAAGTTGGGGAGTTGCATCCCATCGAGCCATCAAACACAGCTGTTGACCATGAGGCTTTGAGCAACATCTGGGGACTACAGGCCCACCCCTGTCACTTCAAGAACTCCCTGGATCCAAAGCCTCAGCAAAAACTTTAACATACACATAGTCTCCTCTCCATCCCCACCCCACCCTGGCTAGATTCCCTCATTAGGTCATATGAACTTTAGAAGATGAAAAACAACATAAGCTTTCTAAATGCTTACGAGTATATGTTCCAAATACACTCACTAACAGACAGAGAACTAAAGCCCAAAGCAACAAGCAACAGTTTCTGAATCACAGAACAGGGGACCCAAACAAAAACAAGTCACCAAGTTGCCAACCCTAGGATTTGTTTTATTATCTAATTAATGTGCAATGTGGGGAAACTGGAAAATACAGATTAACAAAAAGATTAAAAATACATAAAGTACAAAATTTAGATCATTATATGAGCATTTTTGTAACTTGCTTTATTTTTATAAATTTATTTGGGGATTAAAATATTTTCCTTTTAATTATAATTTATTATTTGTTATCCACTGAGGCATGAATACTCTAAATGATTTCCTGAATTTTCTCAATAAATCTTTCTTCAATAAATCTCCTGTGCCACTGCCCTTTAAGGCAGTATTAAGTATTTAAAGTCAATGTTCCTTAATCATATACTTCAGTTTTACAAACATATTTACAAATGGAGTCGGGAAGGTGGTTCTTTCTTTTCATATCAATCAGTTTATAAATTTGAGAATATGGATTTCCTTGGTAGCAGTAGTGGCGAGGCAAGCACCCAAGCAGGATAGGTGATCCCACCACTGTGGCATGCACAAGCAGTGTTTCCAAAAGGAAGATGGGGCTGTCATCAGATAGTACCTGTATTAAGGTTTCATTTTTAAAAGCAAAAAGAATTATTCACAATTAATTAGCTAATTGGAAAATGTTTATTAAGAATCTATTCTGTTAGATGCTTAATAGACACATTGCTAGGCAGTGGAGATAAGGACTGTGCGGAATAAAACAGTCTAATAGGGGAAACTGACATTGATCAGGTAATCATCCTATTGGATGTCTAATGACAAGGATAAGTGCCCAGAGCAGAAGGGCATGGTGCTGTGAGCACTCCGACCTAGACTGGAGTCAGCAGTGACTTCCCCGAGGAAATGAGACTTGAGCTAAGCTCTGATAGACAAATAGGCACTAGTCAGGTGGGGAGGAATGTTCAAAGTTCCCAAAAATAGAGAGATCTTAGCAAATAAAGACAGAAATGAGGCCATTGTGGTTGGGACACAGAGTAAAGAAGGGAGGCCAGACCGTGCAGGGTCTCACAGGCCACAATAAAGAGACTGATTGTGGGGACTTCCTCCTGAAAGCTGTAGGAAGCACTGAAAGTTTTAAGCAGGGGATAACACATCACCTGAATGTCCCAGGTGTTGACATCTTTAATTCAACATGTACAAAATCCAATTTAATTATCCCTCTTATTTCCCAGTTTCTGTAACTGGCACTGCCATTCTTCTAGTTAGTCCATTTAAAACTGCCCTTTTCCCCTTTATCCTTCATCCAATCAGTTATCAATTTATTACTAGATTTCCCTAATTCTGTTTCCATGGTAACAAATACACTCAGTATTATTCCTGCTATCATCATTTCCATTTAAACCCTCTACCTCTTGCCTGGACTATGATATAATAGTAACCTTCGAATTGGCCCTACTTCTCCTTCTACCCGCTGCCACCTTTTTCCCCAAACAAACAGAGCATAACCGCCTATGCATCCTTCAGGGTCTACTTTGACCACTAGTAGTGTGGTGGGTCTCACCTTCCTCTAGGTACTCTCAGCACTTTGACTTCTTTTGTTTCTAATATTAAGTACCTTGAGTGGTGAGACTGTTCTCCTGTCTTCTGTTTCCTATGATGAGCAGTGAGTGTCTTGCACATAACACTGTTCAATAAGCCTTGATTAGAATGGATTGAGAGCAAGGCTAAAATGGACTCTGCTCCACTTAGAAAAAGCATTCCCCAGCTGACTTTCACTAACTCTCCTCAGGCTGGAGAATAGCAGACCAGCTTTGCAATGTGCTATGTCATGCCTTACTGTCCAATGCCATACTCTGATACTGCAGAGAAAAGCAGGGATAATGTTACTTTTAAACCTGTAAAGGATGTGGACCCTTCTTGAACAGTTCAGAAGAATTAAAGCAGAAAATATGGAAGTGACATTAGTGCAGCCTTAGAAGTGTGAGAGATACCTTAGAGCTTCATAATAGGCCAGTGTCTGTGATAGACAGACCTACAGAGAGGCACAGCTACTAATGAGAGGGGGTTAAGGAGTGTTTGTGTGACCTTGACCACATGGATAGGGGTGGTGGAGTTTCCTTACTAATTCAGGAATCCTCTAAAACTAGGAGTTCATTGACTTAAAAAGTAGGCATTTGATAAGGATTAGCCCCAGATGGATTGTGCACGGCACTTACTGAAGGAGCTTTTCTTCTGTCAAAAGGCCTGATATGTGTTGCTGCCAGCTTGCTTTAAGCCTTGAGTCTTCTTGCAGGGTAGAAGAGAAACTTGGATTCTGAAATCTCCAACCATTTCCAAGTAGCAGAGATGTAGGACCCCTGGACTAAATTGGTTTTAGGACAGGAAGGGAGACAGAGATACCATTTCATGCACATAGAGTGCTTTCCAGTCTACGAAGCACGTGAAGCCCATTTTCTTATGTTATCCTCGTGACATCCCTGTGAAGTGGGCTGGGGAGATAGCCCTCATTCCATAGATGGGAAAACCAAAGTTGCAAGGCCTGTCAGAAATCGAACCAAAATCATCCAGGCAAGGTTGCAGGACTGTGATCCCAGCTACTCAGGGGGCTGAGCCAAGGGAAACACTAGAGCTCAGGAGTTCAAGAACAGCCTGGGCAACATAGCAATACCTCATCTCAAACAAACAAACAAACAAACAAAATTTAGGGAAGAAGTAGAACCAACATCTTCTGACTCCTTAACACGTGCTCTCTCCACCCCCACCATGTTCTAGAACAGGGAGAAACTGTTTAATAGCACTTGCCACTTAGGTTGAAACTGATTGGCCTGACATTCTCAGCCATTGGCTGAACCTGTGCCCCTCTGCTTTTTGTCCACAGAACCATGGGGGTGTTGATGTCCAAGCGGCAGACAGTGGAGCAGGTGCAGAAGGTGAGTCTGGCTGTGTCTGCCTTCAAGGATGGGCTGCGGGACAGGCCTTCCATCCGACGCACAGGTGAGCTGCCAGGGTCCCGCCGTGGCACTGTAGAGGGCTCCGTCCAGGAGGTGCAGGAGGAGAAAGAAGCAGAAGCAGGAACCGCGGTGGTCCAGGAAGAGAGTAGTGCTGGCCGCGCAGCCTGGGAGAGGCTCCGAGATGGGCGCGGCGTGGAGCCTGAGGAGTTTGAGAGGGCTAGCCGGTTCACACCCCCTGCCTTCATCCGCCCTATCCGGAAGCTGGATGATGACAAACCTCCAGAAATCTGCCTGGAGCCCAGAGAGCCTGTGAGTATCCAGTTAGGACAGGATCCTCAAGTCTTAGCCCATCAGGGAGCAGGACAGGGAGGCCTGGATATGGCTAAGGTGATCCTCAAAATCAGAAAGATGGTGCTGAGTCCAAAACAATCTTGGAATTTCTTCTAAAAGAATAAAATATTTGTTTTATCCTGGATTCATCTTAGTTAAAGGCTTGGGGCAATAGATGATAAAGAATGATGCTATGATAGGTCTTCTGTCGAACCTCCCCCTCTCCCCCACTACCATGAGTTTCCAACCATGGATAGCACTACCCCCTGTAGGAGGCATTTGGAAATTTGGGAGGGGGTAGTTTGGGGAGGTCACAACACCAGGTGGCTACTGGTGTTTGGTACCAAGAAAAGCAGGGATGATAAATACCCTGCAATGCCTGGAACAATCTCTCACAACAGATTGTTCTTTCTAAAAGTGCCAGTAGCTCCCTGATCATAAATATGGTCACAAAGGCCTGAGCACCTGGAAGAACCTCCTGGTTCTTGTCCTCCAGAAAGAAAGCCTGAACAATGGCTTCAGTTGGAGCCATTCCTCTAGGCTAATCTGGGAAGACTCAGCCCCATGCAGGTAGCTCTGTGCTTAGTGGCCTTGGAATCTTGCTGTGTATGCTTACACATCCCTGTTTCCTCCTGCCATCTTTCTGCAGGTTGTCAACGATGAGATGTGTGATGTTTGTGAGGTCTGGACAGCTGAGAGCCTCTTCCCGTGCAGGGTCTGCACCAGGGTTTTCCATGATGGCTGCCTGCGCCGTATGGGCTACATCCAAGGAGACAGTGCAGCGGAGGTGACGGAGATGGCCCACACGGAAACAGGCTGGAGCTGCCACTACTGTGTAAGTCTAGACCGCAGGGACAGCAGAGGACTTGGCACTTTTCCTGGAGGCCCAGTCTTAGAACACTTGTTTTTAGGCAGTGACCTAAAGAATCTGCCAATGGTACGCACAAGAGACCTAGAGCTAGGACGGGGTTTCTCAACCTCAGTACATTTTGGGCTGGTTAGTTCTTTGTTTGGGGGGCCAAGGGCATTGTAGGATGTTTAGCAGCACCCCTGGCCTCTACTCCCCTTGATGCTGATAGCACACATCCCAATGTGAAGGTAGAAAAATCATCCCCAGTAGAAAACCTCTGAGCTAGGAGACTGACTGGGGCCTAATTACTCAAAAATAATTCTGCTTGGAGCAGCTCTTTCTCTAATAGTCTATAGTTGTCATTCACTGTATCCATCTGAAAACTAACCTGAGATCATAACCAGCTTGCTTCCAATAGGGGTAGATTTCATCACAGGAAAACTTGCCAGGCCTGAGATCCTCACTTGGCCCCCTGACTCTTACAAGCATTTGCTCTTCCTCTTTGAAGTGGTTATTATGTGAATTAAATGACAAAGCTCTATTGATTCAGAACTTCACAAATTATATATAAATGCCTTCTAACTTTTAATGAAGGACAGAGGTTAAGGTTTCCATTGAAAGCCAGATTTATATCCATTTCTCACTACACTTGAATAGAGTTCAAGTCTTGCCTTATTGATCTGTTGTCCTATAGATATCATCATTATTTATTGATTTCAGAGTGAGGAGCACCTGCTGATCCCCACTTCCTGCTGCTTAGACGAAAGCAGAGATGTGTCACTTTCTAACAAATAATGCTTTCTCTATGGCTTGTTATGGAACAGTTATTTTCAGCCATTTAAACACCTGTGCCCCTGGAGTACACTGCAGCAGACCCTGCTCTACCAGCGACCTTCTCTAGTGCCTGTTGTCCCCTCTGGATGCCAGCCTTTCATCTCAGCCACTCTGCTTTGCGGTGTGCTGCTGCTATAGGACCGGGTTGAAGGTGTCACCTCCCTAACCCCCAGGAGCATATTGCTCCCTTCCCAGCTTCATGACACAGTCCTACCATCGTTGCCACCATGCTCTACTGGACTTTTTACCAAGCCTCCTTCCCTTCCAAATACCTCTCCTTTCTTTCCTTCCCTTCACAGCAAACCAATCTTCTTTTTTTTTCGTCTTTTTATGAGTCAGGGTCTCACTGTGTCACCCGGCTGAAGTACAGTTGTGCGATCATAACACTGCAGCCTAGAACCCCTAGATCTAAGCAATCCTCCTGCCTCAGCCTCCTGAGTAGCTGGGACTACAGGTGCAAGCCGTTGCACTTGGCCCCACAGCCAAGCTTCTTAAAATAATTTCATCATCTCCTACGGCTCCTTGACCAACTATAATCTGACATCTGCATCCATCATCCTGCAGGATTGTCCCTTCCTAAGGTCACCAGTCACCTCCTAATTGTCAAGTCCATTGACCTTTTCTGAGGCATCTTCTTACTTGATATCTCTGAAGTGTTTATTACTTCTTTATTCTTCTCTCTTTTCTTTAGGATTTAAGGATTTTTATGGGAATTATTGCATAAGATATGGAGATGAGAGAAAATAGAAAGTCAATGAAATCCCACCTTAGTTGTGTAACCGCCGTTAACATTGCCTCCCACGTTATGCATCTGTCTTTGCTCGCTATCCAGTACCCTTTTCTCTACCGATTGCCTTCCAGCCTGCGTCTCTGACCATTTTTCTCAATGCCCTTTGTTAGTTTCTTGTCTCAGTCCTATGTTTCTCAGGGTTCTGTTGTTTAACACTCTTCTTTCCTCACTGTACCCTCTTTGGGTGACTTCATCTACAGCCATCATCTAAACACTAATGACTCCTATATTTGTGTGTCCAGACCTAAATTTCCTGTCTCTTGCACTTATCCACCTTGATATCTCACAGGTACTTCACACTTATCATGTCCAAAAATGAGCTCATCTTTGTCCCCAAGGCTGCTCTTCCACCATTCCTTATCTCTGTGAATAGTAATACCATGCCCTAGTTACCAATCCCAATTCATTCTCTCCCTCATGCCTCACATCCAGTGAGTCATCAGTTCTGGTTGATGCTGCCTCTAATATCTCTCAAATCTCTCTTCCCTTCTTCATTCTCATGTCTCAGTTTAGCTGCTCATCATTTCTTGCCTGGACTGTTGCAGCAGCCTCCAACTACTCTCTACACCTCCAGACTCTGCCCCTCTAATCCATCTTCCACACAGCAGCCAGATATCTGACCATGGCACTCCCCACTTGAAAACCCTTTGGTGCCTCCCTTTTGCCCTCAGAATAAAGGCCTAATTTAAGGGGCTTGATGAAGAGTATTGAAGGTACTTAGTATGCTCCCTCCTTCCCTCACACACACACTCACATGTACTCCAAACTCCAGCCACATTGAACGTCTCACAGTGTTACACACCACTGAAGCACCCAGTGTATACTAGGTGCTCGGCAGGCATTTATTGAAAGTATGGTTTGAAAGAAAAATACTACTATTATATATCAATTTTTTAAAAGTGTTATGGAAGAAAAAGAATAGTTTGAGTTCTTTATGAAATCCACATATGAATACTCATGAAATATCTGCTCTTGTACTTTGCTGATATTTTAGAGGAAGAAAGTAACCTTGTGCTAGAAAGGATCTTTGACAGTTTAAAGACTGTATGGTAATGTCAACAAAATAAGGTATCAGTGCTCCTTTGGAATTAAAACTTTTGTGGCACCACAAAAAACTCATTTGGCTTTAGGAGCCTTGTAATGATGGCATCTTTTCAAACCATTCTAGAATTATTTAAAGTGATACAACCCACTTGGAGCAGAGCTAGGATTAAACTTTTTTTTTTTTAACTAAAATACATTTTTAGCACAGCCTAACACAGAAGCCAAGTCGATAAAAGGGATGAAGATGGAGCCGCTCTGGTTGATGGAGATAGGGATTCACAACCTGCCCACTCACTAGCCCCCTTATTCCCTGCAGCAGCTTCCTAAGGCACTTCCAAGAAATCTCTAGGTTAGCTCAGAGGATACACTGAAAACCACTGTTTTAGTAAAGTGACTCAGGGCTGGAGTCAGGATATCTGGGTTTTGGGGAAGATTCTGCACCAGAGTAAAGACAACTCTGGCCAAGTTCTTTCCCCTCTCTAGAGCCTCAATCTCATTGATTGTGAAAAGGAGGCTGGGATTAGATCTTGGAATTGCTTTCCAGTTGAAATTCTATTTCTATCCCTCTTGACTTTGCCCTTTCTTATGAGCCTGTGTGGCCACCAACTCAGCTGTTCTCATTTTCAGGACAACATCAACTTGCTGCTTACTGAGGAGGAAATGTACAGCCTCACAGAGACCTTTCAGCGGTGTAAAGTCATCCCTGGTAAGGTTGGGTGGTGCTGCTTGAATGGAGAGGGGTTGGGCAGATTACTCCTTCATGCTTCCTTTTTTTTTTTTTGGAGACAGAGGAGTCTTGCTTTGTTACCAGGCGCCAGGCTGGAGTGCAGTGGCGCGATCTTGGCTCACTGCAACCTCCGCCTCACAGGTTCAAGCAATTCTCCTGCCTCAGCCTCCTGAGTAGCTGGGACTACAGGTGTGTGCCACCAGGCCCAGCTAATTTTTTTTTTGTATTTTTCAGTAGAGATGGGGTTTCATCATGTTGGCCAGGATGGTCTCGATCTCTTGACCTTGTAAGCTGCCTGCCTCAGCCTCCCAAAGTGCTGGGATTACAGGCATGAGCCATGGCACCCAGCCTACTCCTTCATGCTTTCTAGGATGAACCATGAAAGGAGTATTTCATATTTAGTGGGTAGAAGGTAAATGAGTCCTTGTTCCTGAGTTGTTGGCCAGCAGAGGCACCCACCCCGTTACAGCCTGGGTAACCCTGGCCATGGGAGGCAGAGATTCAGCAAGAACTGTGGGTGTGGGGACCCCAAGGGTGCCCTGGAGGTGATGGAGATGCCCTAAGGCTGAGGAACGATGGGCATGGCCAGCACGGGGTGCCTCCCACAGATTGCTCCCTGACACTGGAGGACTTCCTGCGCTACCGCCACCAATCAGCAAAGCGGGGGGAACGTGACAGGGCCCTGAGTGAGGAGCAAGAAGAGCAGGCGGCCCGCCAGTTTGCTGCCCTGGACCCTGAACATCGAGGCCACATAGAGTGGCCTGACTTCTTGTCCCATGAGTCCCTCTTGCTGTTGCAGCAGTTGCGTCCCCAGGTGAGGGCCAGCTGGGGCAAATGTTCCTGGGATACTGGGTGAAGAGGGCCTGGGAGGCATGCTGGGCAGATCGGGGGAGCACTGGGTCCTGCCCGAGCAGGGACCAGTATCAGGAACGGGCTCAGGTTCCATCCAGTGACTGAGGATCCAGTGCCCAGGCTGAGGAAGCTGCCTAAGGAAGACTGATTTGCCCTGGACTGCACTGGAAATGTTGATGCTACCAGAAAGGCTCTGGACAACTTCTAAGGGGGGTGGCAAAGGTGGTAATAGAGGTAGGATTCTCTATGGCTTGGCAGTTTACAAGATATTTTTACCTCTAAGATCTTGTCTCTTCTTCCCCAGAACTCTCTGTTGAGGCTTCTGACAGTGAAGGAGCGGGAACGAGCCCGAGCCACCTTCCTAGCACGGGGCAGTGGGAGCACCATCAGTGAGGCAGAGTGCCGCCGGGCCCAGCACTCTTGGTTTTGCAAACGGTTCCCAGAGGCTCCTTCCTGCAGCGTCAGGTCTGCTCCTTACCAGTCCTAGGCCCCGCTCAGCCTCTCCTCCTCCCTTTTCCATGCCAGTGGCCCTTCCCTACCTTCCTGCTCCCCCTGCCAACAGCTGGGAGAGGAGCCTCCTGTGCACTAGGTAGAGGATGGTGATGCCTACAGACCAGGGAATAGGGCAGCCCCTACCTTCAAGTCTGTCTTGCTACACGTCAGAAAAGCCCGGATGAGCACATCCAGAGCCATGGGTTTACCAGAGTTTAGGAGGGGCCAGGCATTTCACTATCCACTCCTAACCATGTGTCCTCACACCCAGCAGCATCAGCCATGTGGGTCCCATCGCAGATAGTAGCCCAGCCAGCAGCAGCAGCAAGAGTCAGGATAAGAGCCTGCTGCCCACAGAGCAGGAGTCCAGGTAAGTGGGACCTCCTCACCTGGCCATTGGTACCCTCTGAACCCTCCCAACACACACAGGTAAGAGAGGGCATTACCCACTCCCACTCCAAAACAGAAAGTGCCCACCCACAAAACCAGGCTCCAAGAGTGCACATTCGACCCAAGCCTGTAGGGACAGCCAGCTGGACTGTTGGCTTGGTAGCACAACCAGCCATAACCAGGTCAAGCATGAGCCAAGGCTTCCCTGAGTTTTGTGTAGCCCAAGCCATGCTGCCCCTGGGATCAGGGCTCACGCATCTTCAAACCAGTGTCACGACTCTGTTCTTTGCTTCCACTGCAGATTTGTGGACTGGCCTACCTTCCTGCAAGAGAACGTCCTCTACATCCTGGCTGCTCGCCCCAACAGCGCAGCCATTCACCTGAAACCACCAGGATAACATGGAGCAGAGAAGCTTGGTTTGAGGACAGTGACATCCTCTCCCCCTTTCCTTTCTCCCTTCCCCCACCAACCTCTGGCACTGAGACTCATGGGGTTGGGACACTGCCAGCGTCTTAATTTGTCACTAAGCTTTATGGCACTGAAATCAGCATTCCCCTCACAACAGAGGCAGTGAATGCATTGCCACACGGAGAAGCCCTGGTAGCTGTGGCAGCATCCTCTCCTGGACCGCCCCTGCCCCACATCATAGACGGGACCTGCCACCACACATATATGGGCGTGCACATGCACACATGCGTGCACACACTGCCCAGCTGTCCATGCCTTCAGAAGCCTGGTTCTTTTTGGTTGAGAAAGGACCAAAGTCCCTTTGTGAAGCCCCTGGTATAGAGGAGGGGGTCTTGACTCTTCCCTTCTATTGGCCAGTTCTGATTTCCAATAGATAAGTCTCTGGCCAAGTGACTCTTAATAAGGGGCCATGTCAGACTCGCATGCCTGCCTGGAGATCCTGGAGATACTAATGGGCCCCACTTCCCCCACTGAAAATCCCTTCTGTGGTGAGCTACTGTTACTAGTAGGCATGCATTGCGTACCTCGGCTGTACTGAGTTGGGAAAATTGTTAAATATCACCACTGCAGTTCAGCCCTTTATTTATTTAAATTCTAACTCCTGGTGACAGAGAAGGCAACTAGCCTGGGGAATCCTGACTGGAAGAGGGGGAAGCAGCCTTTCCCAGGGACCCCGGATTCTAGGAACCTCTCAGTGAGATCACCTGAGTCCACAAGTCTTTAGCAGGATAGTCAAAAATCAAGGTGAGCCTTCTTGGCCCCTGTTTTTCAGATGGTAGTTCATGGCCCAGGCCAAGGGGGCCTGAATGGAACAAACACACTGGCAGGAGCCACAGCCCTCTGTGTTAGATGCTTCACCCAAGTGACCAACCACAGAGACTGACGAGAGCACACTTTGGAGGAAGAGGAGAGAATGAGGCTTATGCTTCCTTGTTTCAGCTCAACTCACTGTAGACACCTTCCACAGCCCAAGAAAGAGCAGCTCTGCAGAGCCCTGAACAGGGACTCTTTCAGCCATCCTGACAAAGAGCCTAAGAGGCTGGGGTTTAAGAAGAGGCTCTGCAGAGAAGGTCCTGGGAAAGCCTTACAGAAGGAGAGGTTTCCTCTTCTCCCTGTCACTGAGACATGCACGGCCTGAGTGGCAGCTTCTCCTTGATGCTCACCACATGTCCTTCCCCACCAGGCTAGGGCCTGGGCCTGGCATGGGAGGCCTTTTGGGGCAATCAGAGGCTGCCATAAGAGCACCAGGCCTGGCCTCCAAGCCTAGCAACCCCCATCCTTCCTAAGTACTCATCAAATTCAAATTCTCCAGTCTGTGTGTTATGGCTCATCCTGGCCCTAGGGTCCAGGTTCTAGGCTTCTGTTTCCAACCTAATGACGTAGGCATAGCCAGATATGACTACCAAGAGTTATTCAAAAGGGATTGGAGTGCAGTCATGCAGAAGCAAACACATCTTCATTGCTCGAGGCCCTTGTGCTAAATTGGGTGCGTACAGAAGAAAGCACAGACTGCTCAGTGCTGAATGTTTCGAGGAAAGCAGGGAGCTGCAGCCAGGGGCTTGGTGAGAGCCCTGTGTAGTCTCCTCCTGTAGAAACCACCTGAGCTGGAAGCAGGGTGGTGAGCTGCTGGGGTTGGATTATTTGGGACTGAAATAAAGCAGACAGGAGACGGATCTGGGCTCAGGTGTGTGGCCCACAGCTTTGGGAAATACTCTTCAGCCATCCCGCAGGACTGATCCATAGGAGGGGCTATTATTCTGTCTAGTCAAAAAAAGAAAGCGCAGGACTCCTGGGCCCAAAACCTGCATCTGAAGCAGCCAGGCCTGGGGTTTTGCACTGAGAAGATTAAAGCACATTAAGCACAGGGGCTCTTACCCAGTCTCCTGGCAAATCGTCTTGTGTGCCAGTGGCCTTGGGCTGCTCAATCTCACAGACAGGGCATTTTGAGTAAAGACAAGCTCTGGGCTTTGAGAGCTGAACAGCATTTTTCTCCTGCCTCATCAGTCACAGGGACTGGAAGTCAGTCTTGTTCTCTGATCCTTCACAGATCAAGGTGATGCCTACCTCTTTGGAGCTGCTGCCTCTAGCTCTCTGCTGGTGAGTGAGGAGAGTCGGTGGGCCAGGTCAGGCCTGCCATATTCCAGGGCCTGGCAAAGCAGCCCCAGAGTTCTTCCACAACAGGTACAGGCCCATTTGGGATCACCCTTCTCCCTGTTCTAGAACAGCAATCTTCCTGGGTGAGGGCCTGCAACAGAGATCCCAGGGGGCACTTCCCCCAGCAAAGAATAGATTTCCCAGCCCACAAGAGTCCTAGGAAGCAGAAATGCACAAAAGAGCAGCTGGCATCTTCTCCATAGGCATCTAGCTTTTTACCAAAGGGGAAGTGCTGTTACTCCCCAAGTCCAGAGTTGCAGAAGCCCCGCCCCAGCCCCCTGTCCCGAGTCTCCCTTTGCAGTGTCCTAATCGCCAGAGCCCCTCTGTGGTATGTATAGAGATGTTAAAAACGTTCAGAAACCTAGTGAAGCCCATTTCCTTTCCTTTCCAAGCTCTCCCATCACTGTGACTCTCTGAAATTCTGCCAAGTCCAAATATTAGCATCAGGCTCCAATAAGGGTATGAGAAAATATTTCAGTCTTTTCTTCTTGGCTACCCAAATTTGAGATCAGTGTTTCCAACCAAGGAAGGCCTGGGTTACAGATAGGCTCCTCTGAAGGCCACTTTCCCTAAGTGTTTTTCACCTGGCATTCCTTTTCCCCATGTTCAGCTGTGAACGAAGGGGCAGCTGGATGATGCGGTGGAGCTGCAGGGTCCGAGGGTCACCTGAGGCAGTGGCCCTGGCCACGAGACCTCTCCAAATCTGCCCCTTGGCTTCCTCTCCTGAGCCCAGCCTTCCCCAACAGAACACTTGAGCAAGGGCCCCTAGGGTGTCCCAGGGATGGAGCAGTCGCCTCACTTCTAGGTACTGATCTAACCCTCAAGTGCCCCTCTTCATCTGAGGACAGCCACAGTAGAAACCGTGAGGACATTGCCTCTTTCTGCCCTCAGTGCAAGCACCTGGGGCTAGCAGGGCAGATACCAGCCTTTCTGGCTCTACTGCTCCCTATGGGATGTCACCCTGACCTTGCTTAAGTAGCCAATTCTTAGGATCCCCTTATTTCTGTCACCATTATGAAAAGCACAGAATTAAACTGCCTGGGAAGAGGGCACCTCACTGGGGAGTGAGCCCCAGGGTTGTACCCAGGACTCATAGCCTAAAGCACAACCTCAACCATTGCAGGTTTCACAGCTTCAGTCAGAGTGGTGCCAGGAAGCCCAAAAGCCAAGAGGGAAGGTCAGCAGAAGCTGCCTGGCAGGGCCGCAGGCCAGCCAGGCCCACCCCAGAGCCAAGAGAAACTTCAGGCAGGACTGAGAACTTCAGACCATCAGAGTGAAGACAGATAGACACGTGGCCCTAAAAGGCAGAACAGTTCTGATGCCAGAACTTCGGGACATCCTGGCAGTACCTGTCACCACAGTCCCTTTTTAGACCTCCTCTATTTACAGTGAAATAAAATTCCTATTTTCTTTTTTTTTAATTTTTTTTCTTTTCCTTATTTCATGCTCTTATCTGAAAAATTGCTACTTTCTCCTAACCACTTAGTTTGAATTTCCCCACGATATCTCTCTGGGCCCCTGGCTGCAACCCAGACAATGGCAAGATCTCCTGGAGTGGGGGATATTCATGCATCGTGCCTGTTCCTGACGGTTCAGCCTTGGCATGGGGTGGGACTGGGCATTTTCTCTGCTGTTGCTTTTCTGCTGCCACTATTTTTGGCAACCTTGAAAAGAAAATAAACAGATTACAGAATTTCTACTAGCACTAAGGAAAAGCTTTTTCCCTCTGGGCCACATGCCCCAGTGGCCCATGGAAAGGGGGTCAGCTCTGGTCTGGGCCAGTGACTAGGAAGCTCAGTCACCTCCCAGTTTCTATAGCACTGGGTAGGCACGACCACAGTCGAGAACATCAAGTTATAAGTAGCCAGGCCTTTCCATAGCCATGGTGACACAAAGGCCTTCAAGATTAGCCTCCTGCCATCAAGGGTTGGCTTGTGATCTGTCTCCCAGCCAAACCCAAGCTTGTGAGAGGGACTCTAAGAACACTTGAGTAACACTGGGAAATCCAATGCGCTCTGGTCCTTCATGCCCTTCCCATGTGCTTTTCTGCAGAAGGTAACTTGACAGTCAGCTGAGGGGAACGTCCCCAAGCCCTGTCTCCCCATCTCTACAGCTGCATGCTCCTCTGCGTGACCCAGCCTTCACAGCACTCCAGAAGGAGCTGATGCCCTGAGGCTGGGCACAGTAGAAATCATAATAAAGCGATTGTGATGCTCTATCAGCTTCCTGTTTCTTGTTGTTTGGGGAACCTGCCATTTCTGTGTGGTTTCCCATCATTGATCAATTCCTGGGTCTGAGTATAAGAAAGGGGCAGCTGCGGCCGCCAGAAAGGATACAACATGCTGTGACTCTCCTGGCTGTGACCTTCCCAAGAATCAAGAGATGGGTGGAAGTAGATGCACCACACATACCGATACAGAGATACTGATATTTCTGTATCCAGCACAGACAGACACTGAAGCAGGGAGCCAGAGCTTTCAGAGAAATTGAGGATGAGGTCATAAGGTCTCCAAGGCTGTCTGCTATGTGTTGTCTCTCCCCCATGCCAGGCCCCAGGGCCAGTTTTAGACACTTCCCAGTTCCTCCTGAGCTCAAAAGTAAGGAAAACTCACTGGCTGTTTTCTCCTGGTCTGAGTGTTTCCTCCCCATTTTGACAAATTGCTTTAATGTAGTATGACAGGGTTGGGAAAACTAAGATTGGAGATGCATTTGGAGGACTGTGGCATCCCCTTCATCCCTTTTATCTGGTAAGAAGAGAGCCAATACCTGTAGGTGAGAAAGCATCTCTAGGCTGTGGATCAGAGGCCGATATTCTACCTCCAAAACCATAGAGGATCCCAAGTACAAGTAGTTTCTACATTTTTTGAGCACTTACTATGCACTTGGCAGTGCTTTGCATAGAGTCATTAATCTTCACAATAACCCTATGAGATTTTTATTACAGGTGAGAAAAATGAGGAACAGAGAGCCCATGTTTCTCATGGTTACACAACCACACAGGAAGTGGGGGAACCAGGCAGTTTGCCTTCAGAGGACATGTTCTTAGCCACTTTCTTGTGCTTCCTGTCAAAGCACACCTCAAAGGAACCACTGCTGTGTGGGCCAGCACCTCCCTCTCCACCCTGGGAATAGACGGACAGGTAACCAGGCCTGTAGCCATGGCACGGATTTCTTACCACTGCACAATTCACCCCATCCACTCACCAAGCTCCCACACCTCTCCTCCCTGAGGTTTTCATATGGAGTCCATCAGACCGAGAGCAGCTTAATGACATCCCACCAGCCCCTTGTCCTTGTCTCAAGGCTCAGTGAAGCCAAGCATTGGGACAGAAAAAGAGGCATAAAGGCTGGGTGTCTGTGGGCCCTAATGAATGTTTCCCTGCCCTCAGTTCAGCAGTCCTGGCTGGAACTTTAGACCCTCTGAGGACTGTTCCTCCCACCAACTGCCACTTGCTCCCAGGGCTGGCTGGGGCCTTGGTTCTATACAAACCTACATCCACCTGGTCCTGCTCTGGCTAAAATGCATTTCCTCTTTATCCCTGTGGAGAGTCATTCCTTAGGAGAATCGATGGCTGCTAAATTTGCTAAACATGGAGTAGTGCTCTCTATCCCACTCGTCCTTTCTAAGGGTTACTTGGAGGTTGATTTTGCTGAACCTCAGTTTCCTCAACTGTAAAATCTGTAGAACAGTCCCTGTCCTGTCAGCTTCTTGGGCTGGTAATTGAGGAGTTTTGTAAGAGGAGAGAGCTTTACAGACTGTAAGACACTGAGTGAGTAGCAAGGATTTCTGCTCCATCTGAAGGCTGTGAGTGTATCATCTCCACCCTTCCACAGTCCCAGGCATAGCTGGGGGTACTGTGATCAGCTCTGTCCAAAGTGCTGAAGTCACAGCCAAGCCCACTGAGGACCTTCAGTCCCTCCTTGTCCCACCTTTGAGTAAACATCAAGTTCAGAGATTTTCAAGCCCAAAGATTGCCCTAAAATTGAGAATGTATTGTCAACAAATTTTTTAAATTTTATTTCAAGTATCTTTGTTTAAAATGAATATAGCTCTTCATTCAAAATTATAACGAGTACAGATGAACAAGAGGTGATTTAGCAGCTCAGGGAGAAAAGAGCTTGTGGTCTTTTTTTTTTTTTTTTTAGACGGAGTTTAAATCTTGTTGCCCAGGTTGGAATGCAATGGTGCATTCTCGGCTCACCACAACCTCTGCCTCCTGGGTTCAAGCGATTCTCCTGTCTCAGCCTCCCAAAGCTGGGATTACAGGCATGTGCCACCACATCCGGCTAATTTTTTGTATTTTTAGTAGAGACGGGGTTTCACCATGTTGGCCAGGATGGTCTCAATCTCTTCACCTTGTGATCCACCCGCCTCAGCCTCCCAAAGTGCTGGGATTACAGGTGTGAGCCACCGCGCCCAGCCTCGAGCTTGTGGTCTTAACTCAGTATGGGTGAACAGTATGAGGTGGCTACCAAAAAACAGGCCAGGCGTGGTGGTTCACGCCTATAATCCCAGAACTTTGGGAGGCCAAGGCGGGTGGATCACCTGAGGTCTGGAGTTCAAGACCAGCCTGGCCAACATGGTGAAACCCTGTCTCTACTAAAAATACAAAAATTAGCTAGGCATGGTGGCAGGCGCCTATAATCCCAGCTACTCGGGAGACTGAAACAGGAGAATCGCTTGAACCCAGGAGGTGGAGGTTGCAGTGAGCCGAGATCAGGCCATTGCACTGCAGCCTGGGGGCAACAAGAGTGAAACTCTCTCTCTCAAAAAAAATCATTTATGAAATAACTGGGGAAATCTGAATACTAGTTATTTTAAATAAGATAATTTTTTAAGTATGATAATGTATT
>CAUYLG010024519.1:0-23629 GCA_963573385.1 Cacajao melanocephalus | reverse complement strand
AGGATTGTTGAATAGGTACATACATGGCAATGTGGTTTGCTGCCTTCCTCCCCATCACCTATATCTGGCATTTCTCCCCATGCTATCGCTCCCCAGCTCCCCACCCCGCTGTCCCACCCCAAGTCCCCCACAACAGACCCCAGTGTGTGATGCTCCCCTCCCTGTGTCCATGTGTTCTCATTGTTCAACACCCACCTATGAGTGAGAATATGCAGTGTTTGATTTTCTGTTCTTGTGTCAGTTTGCTGAGAATGATGGTTTCCAGGTTCATCCATGTCCCTATAAAGGACACCAACTCATCATTTTTTATGGCTGCATAGTATTCCATGCTGTATATGTGCCACATTTTCCCTGTCCAGTGTATCATTGATGGGCATTTGGGTTGGTTCCAGGTCTTTGCTATTGTAAACAGTGCTGCAATGAACATTGCACTTTCTCTTTAGACAAGCAATGAATGAAATTTAGTGTCTTTCTAGAATTGAGTTTTCATGAAAGTAGTTGTTATATATACTCATCATCTACTTCTCTTTTCGGCACAGTGCTATTTTAGTTCAAGAATCAGTAAGTGAATCTTCCCCCTGGCTTGTAAAACTACACCCTATTTAGTGCTATTTCAAGAAAAGTAAAAATATTTTTAAAAGTAAAATTAGGCAAGAAAGTCATCTTGCTAGCTAGGCATTTGGTTTCTCCTTAGAGGTGTTAGTTAAGAAAACTCAGTCTCCCTAGTCATCATTTCAAAAATATAATTGTTAAGCTGCAAAGCTACAGTTTTGGGTAGAAAATTCCCTTTGAGGGTTGCTCATTGAATGCATATTTAGAGAACCTGAGACATGAGCTTTCAGCAGTAATCATATTTACTCTTCTCCCCGCAGCCTGGGGCATCCGTAGGAAGCTACAAGGAAAGCCGGAGGATGAGAAAAGGGCTGAGTTTGATCCAATTTGCCAGATTAGGTCCATTGCCCTGAGCCCCTTTTTTGCCTAGGTCCTGCATATTCCATCCTATGGACTGAATTACAACCCTGTAAAATTCATATTTTGAAGCTTTAAACCCCAATGCCATGGTATTTGTAGATGGGACCTTTGGGAGATAATTAAGTTTAGATGAGGTCATGACGCCATGCCCTCATGATGGGATTAGTACTCTTAAAAGAAGTGACATCAGAGAGCTTGCTGTGTCTCTCTTTCTGTCACTGTGAGGACATAGTGAGAAGGCATCCATCTGCAAGCCAGAAAGAGGGATGTAGCTCTAACTATGCTGGCATCTTAATCTCAGACTTCCAGCCTCCATAACTGTGGAAATAAACGTCTGTTGTTTAAGCCACCCAGTCTATGGTATTGTGTTATGGCAGCATGAGCTGAGGAATAGAAATAGTCCCCAACCTAACAATGGTTCCACTTATGCTTTTTTTGACTTTCTCATGGTGCAAAAGTGAAAAGCATTCAGTAGAAACTGTAAGTTGAGTACTCATACAGTCATCCTAGTCATCTTTTTACTTTCAGTATAGTATTCAAAAAATTACATGAGATATTCAACACTTTATTATAAAATAGGCTTTGTGTTAGGTAATGTTGCCCATCTTGGCTAATGTAAGTATTTTGAGCACATTTCAAGAAGGTTAGGCTAAACTATGATATACTGTAGATTCGCTATATTAAATGCATTTTAAACTTAATATATTTTCAATTTATAACTAGTTTATTGTGACATAACCTCATCACAAGTCAAGGTGCATCTGTCCATTCCCCTAGGACAAGAGAATGGTGCAAACTCAGATGTTGGCTCAGGCAGTTTGGGAACACATGTTTTCAAATTGGAATTGTTGCCTCAATTTTCTCTTTCAGTGTGTAAATAGAACCTCCAAATAAGGTTAAATTGAAGAGAAAGCATTAAAGGGCAGTATTCGACTGGAATCAATGAACAGTTTGTAAGTAAAATTACCTGTTTGCTTGCACTGATTTGCTAAGTAAGGGAAATTTTAAAAGTACTTGTTATTCTTAAGAAAGTTAAATTTATAGTTTGTTATGGTACATTTAGAACTAGGCACTGTGCCTTCCTTATAATATTCTTATTGAATATTTGTTGATTTAAGATTTTTTTACTTCATCACATATATTTAGCAAACAGTAAATTCTTCTAAAAGACTTTATCAACTCCTTGTGAGAAATTACACTCCATGCTAAATGTGGTATTATTACTTGAGTTTGAAGGTGAGATTTTCCCTGGCAAATCTGGAACAGCAGCTTAAAAAATAGGTAACACACAGCTAAAGAGTCTTTCTTTCCAGATTCAACTCATATACCTACTATCTTGACTTTCCCTAAGCATATATATTGAAATCGAAGAAACTGCGACATTCACTTACTAAACACAAATGCCAAGCATGTGTCTAATATTTATTATTCTACATGTTAATTTTTATGAAATATTGCTTGAAACAAAGAGTCACCCAGGACAGGGATCCCGAACCCCTGGACCATGGACTAGTATTACTCTGTGGCCTGTTAATAACTGGGCTGGACAGCAGGAGGTGAGTGGCAGGTGACTGGGCATTACTGCCTGAGCTCCGCCTCCTGTCAGATCTGCGGCAGCGTTAGATTCTTATAAGAGCACGAACTCTGTGGTGAACTGTGCATGCGAGGGATGTAGGTGGTGTGCTCCTTATGAGATTCTAATTAATCCGTGATGATTTGAGGTGGAAGAGTTTTGTCCTGAAACTATCCCCTCCACTTCCTGAGCATGGAAAAATCGTCTTTCACAAAACTGGTCCTTGGTGCTAAAAAGGCTGGGGACCGCTGATCTAGGGCATAGCTAGTTTTTGCCATAGCTATTACTATAGATGTGTTGTGACAAAATCTCACCTGTACATCTGAGCTGAGCATATGAGCCTATTTCATTGTGGTAGACAGTTCTGTCTGTTGTGGTCCTCCAAAGATATTCACATCCTAATCCCCAGAACCTGTGAATATGATAGCTTAGGCAAAAGAGTTTGCACACATGATTAAGATAAGGATCTTGATATGGGGAGGCGTGTCCTGGAGTAACCAGGTGGGTTCAATGTTATCAGAAGGCTCCTCCTATGAGGGAGGAAGAGAGTCAGAAATAAGATAGGAGTATGATGTTTGAGGAGAGAGAGAGAGAGAGCTGGAGAGAGAGAGAGAGAGAGAGCTGGAGAGAGAGAGAGAGAGAGCTGAAGATGATATGCTGCTGGTTTTGTTTTGAAGATGGATGAAGGGGCCCTGAGCCAAGGAATGCAGGCCACCTCTAGAAGCTGGAAACGGCATGGAAATGGATTCCCCCCAGAGCCTCCAGAGGAACGCAGCCATGCCAACCCATTTTAGACTTCTGAGCTCCTGAACTGTAAGATAGTCAATATGTGTTGTTTTAAGCCAATATGTTTGTGATAATTTGTTATAGTAGCAGTAGGAAACAAATACAGCAAATCAACAGATTTTATTTTCTTAACTAATTTATTTTCTTAACTGATACCAATTTAAAAGCAATTTAAACTTTACACATAGTTGTCAAATCTCTAAAGAGGCAAATGTAAGTGGATATAAGAGACTAATTTAACCTTCTGACATCTGTTGGCACATTGAAGACTGGTAGAACTGGTAGTGTTCACACAGCGTTTGTCCAGTCCTTTAACCCTGCACCCTCTAGACCTGCACTCTCCACCCAATATGGAGCTACTGTGCCCTGGAAATAGAATATAATGAGATGTGCAGCAGGTGTAAGATACACTATGGATTTTGCAAAGAAGAGTGCAAAATACCTTCATAATTTATTTATTTATTTATTTTTGAGACAGAGTCTGTCTCTGTTACCTAGGCTGAAGTGCAGTAGTGCCATGTCGGCTCACTGCAACCTCCTTCTCCTGGGTTCAAGCAATTCTCCTGCCTCAGCAGGAGACACACATCCATGCCTGGCTAATTTTTGTATTTTTAGTAGAGACAGCGTTTCACTATGTTTCCCAGGCTTGTCTTAAACTTCTGACCTCAAGTGATCCACCTGCCTCTGCCTCCCAAAGTACTAGGATTACAGGTGTGAGCCACTGAGCCTGGTGATAATTTAAAAATATTGATCACATGTTGAAATGATCCTAGTTTGGATATACTGGGTTAAATAAAATATATTATTAAATGTAACTTTAACTTTTTAAACTTTATGAATGCTGTTACAGAAAACTTAAATTACATATGTGGGTCATATTTTATTTCTATTGGACAATGTTGCTCTAAACAGATGAATTTTATGTAATGATGAAATTAATATAACCTAGGTTATGTCAATTGATAGATTATCAATTAATGATTAGACTGCTGCAGTTGAGAGAGTTGATGGATTTATTTATATATATTTTACGCATTTTAAAACTAGTACCTCTCTTTTTTGTAGTCATATTCTGCTAGAGTCTGACCTCTACAAATCTCAAGTTAAATTGTGGTGAGTTAAGTCAGACTTTGAAAAAAATATCTGGAGGAATGCCTAAGGGATTGTGAGAAATCCTGTTGACAGCTCAAAGGTGGTGTTTTTGGATGGGGAGAGGTGGGGCTTTCTGTGGTGGGGGAAAGTGATCTTTGTGCATGTTTTGATGCCTTTTTTTTTTTTTAAAGGAAGGAAAGGTAGTCTGTAACTATGAAGACATTGTTATTATAAAAACCTTAATTTAGGTATTTTTGGTAAAATGAAAAACATATTTTTTCCTGTTAGTGTAGGAATACTTACAGGGAAGACATAGAATTAAAAAACAGAAGGCAGATTGCTTGGATAAAAATCACCCAACTGCCATTAGGAAAAACCTAAAACTTGTGGCTTCATTAACACGTGTGTCTTGTTAGAAACAGAATATGCTACCAAAGGAATGATTAGGTTAGAGCTTCCTAGACCATTGGTGAACTTTTTTTTTGGTGGTGGTTGGGGGAACAAATTTATTTTGATTTTTCTGAAAATATCAGGCACCACGAAAAAACAAGCTCAGTATTTGGCTGCACCAAAAGCAAAATACAAATAAAAATAACGTTTGAAAACCATGTTTAACCTTAGAGAAACATGTTTTAAAATATGTAGTTTAACATTCCTTCCTCTATAGAGCTAAACAAGTTTTCTAAACCACAAGATTGCAGTTTTATTTTTTTTTAACTAACGTAATTAAAAAAAAAAAAAAAAACTAAAGGAGAATAAAAGCACTCACTTCCTACCCTGGAATCTCGTCATGTATAAAATAACATGCTCAAATGTCAGTGAAAATAAAGTTGATAAACCTGAAAACAAGTCTTTCAATGAGCTAAGGTTACGACCGAACATAGGATTTTGTAGCTGGGAAAGAACAGCTTGTATGACAACCGAGGTTTACCAAAAACAAATAAATACAAAAGGCAATGAGAAACAAACTATGAAATCAAATTTTTTCTGTAGAATAGCAGCTTTCAGAAAGTAAAAACAACTTAGTTCCACAGAGTTGTATGTTCCTTAGGCAGATGGCCAATTTTTTTCCGAGTCCTTTTGTCTTGCACTATAAAAATAAAACAATCTTTGTCTTGGAGCAAGTCTGCTGAAGAAGGCACCAAAATCCTATCCTCCCTATTCCCCTAAATGATATTAATAATCCTCTTATCAATCCTTTCAAGGTAACTTCAGCGTCCTTAAGAATTAACATTCTAAATACGTAAGGCTATAGAAAGAAGGTCCTGCCTATTCTCTTTGCCTCTCTCAAATCATTCTCGTCTGGTTTATCAAACAGAACCACTAGCTAGGAGGATAAAAATATAGTCCCATATTCACTAGCCATTAAATAAACGTAGCCACTTGTGCAGGAAGCCTAACATTTTTACTACTTCCTAACTTTTTAAAACTTAGGGATAAGCCCATTTCCACAAGCTAGCTTTACAGCTCCTTAATATTCTTAATCTGGACAATTTACTTTGCAGACTTTATTGGTGTCTGCCTTTTTCAATTGTATTACCCAAAAATATGCCTGAAATAACTTTCAAATTTAGGAAACTCTGCAGGGAACCCTTATGGCATGTGAGTATGAACACTAAGTTGAAGATATTCTTATTTCACAGAAATCTAGGACTGTCAGTCTAGGGCTGAGTTCATTCTCTTCCTTCAGAGATAAAATTTCAAGCCGAGCAGATTTAGAGAAAGGGTTCCTCACACAGTCAAACACTAGTGCTGGGAAAAGGAGAGAAGATGCTATTTAATTGAGTTTTGTGGTTCCTCCAGGTGGGTTATAGCAAGATTTGAGAGTTGTACCCTGCATTTTCAAGTCCAAGTGGCTGCAGAAAAATTTCAAGAATTTCTCTGGCAAGGTGGCAAGTCAGTTTCCTTTTAGATTTAAGACTCTTTTCACTTTAAGAAAATATTTTTCTCCAGAACCTTTCAGAGACTTGTTCATTTGTTCATGTGACGAAAAACGTCTGCTAAATAGGCTAGTTTCTGTATTGATTTTTCATTTCCAAAGCACTCAGCAAAAGCTGGCTGTTTTCTTGTGGGTATTCTGGCAATTCACCTTTCAACTAAATATCCTGTAGAGAACTCTTCCTCTGATAAGCCACTGGATGTCTGTATGGTGCAGGAGGTTTATGTGCTGTTTGTCCAGGCTTTTGTTTGGGGTGTTTTTTGTTTTAAACATTTTTGCATAAATGGGTCTTTAATACAGGTAACCAGTTTTGTAGCAGTATTCAGGATGTCACTGTATCTTCAAGTTTTTGATATCAGCATCTCTGTGAAGAAAGCAGTGTGCTGTAACATCAACATCAGGGTTTCTTTCTTTCCTTTTTTTTTAATGACGGAAAGTGACTTACGGAGACAACCACTCATGGAGCACCGGGAGTGTAGATAGCAGACCTCTGGTTATCAGATATGTTGTCACATTATATATTGGCCTTTGTTTTGTAAATTCATCATTTGCAAGTCTTATAAATGCTACAGCATGACAAATATTAGTGAAACCTGTTGACTCATCATTCTGGATAGAAAAGCTGCTGCCTTTCAGTTAATGACACAAAACCTTTTTAGGATCATATGAGATATCATCAATAAATCAAGTCTTTTCAATAAGTAAAGTCTTTTCAATTTTGCACTGCATCTTGCCCCAGCATTTGAATGTTATTATTAGATTCTCACCAACTATGCATATTTTCCTTTCCTGAGATGAGTTCTGCTACTAAGTAATTTGCTTCCTAAACCTTTGACTAAATGTGATTTTTGAACAAAAGGCTTACTGTTTTGATAGTCCAAAAGCCATTTGAAAATAAAGAATTTCCTTTCTTGTAGAGTGGCTGTGATTTATAGTTACGATTGCTAGTTTTGTAAGTTGCATGCCACAGACAGTGCACAATGGGATAGGACAACTTGGACTGAGTCCATATAAAACCCTTGAGAAGTAGCTTTCATTATAAAGACAGGATTTCTTTGTGTCCCTTGTTGCACTAGTGTACTGAACTATGCTCTGAAAACTGAAATTCTTTATCACCAACCTTTTCAGAAATATCTGTAGCTCTATACCTAAAATGGTTCTCTTCTTTCTCGTATCTTTTTTTCTTACTTTTTTTTTTTTTGGAGACAGAGTCTTGCTCTGTCTCCCAGGCTGGAGTGCAGTGGCATGATCTCAGCACTGGTCCAAAATTGCAGCACTGGACTTTCAGTTTTGTTACACACAAATGTTAATAAAATATAAAAACAGACATAACCAAACAAGAAAATCAGAAAAGTACAAAAGCTTCACCAAACAATTCACTTCTAACCCACATGATCCACATTTTTGCAATGTTTACAACAAAGTGGCCGAGGGACAGCTGAGTTGTAGGATGTAAAAACTCCTTCCTTAGAATGAAAACTTCCCTCTGATTTTCTGCTTCACAGTCAGTTCACTCCATAAGTCAGCTGGCACTGCATAAAAGGAGCCTGGGAGAGGCCAGCGTTCCCCTCCTCCCATCCTTCCCTCTGCAATAGTAGCACATGGGTCTGCCTATACGTAATACCAAAAGGGCTGAAAGATCCTGAAGAACACTGTTAACAGGACTATGCGATCATTGTTCACTACTGTGAGAACAGCGTCATGCAGCACACAAATAAAAAACTCTTTGTAGTCACAATTTAAGATGGAACCCCAGCAACATCTCTTAGGACCCCCATTGAGAAACCCACCTCCAATACCAAATGATCTCCTAGGAGAGGTCATTTTCATTTGACTTGGATCCCTCTGCAGCTTGACTTGCAAGTTCAGGTTTGGCTCATCCCTCATTCACCACCTGCGGATTAGACACTGGTTTTGTCTGCCCCAGCTCCTCAGTATTCTCTGGTACCTGCTGGTTATTTTTCAACTTCTGCTGTGTTGTTTTGATCTGATTTGTCAGCAGATTCCAGGTTAGCTTCTTTCCCATCTCCCTGGTTTGAGTTAAGCTGTGATGGATCCTTAGGACTCTTCACCACCTCATGGAGATTATATTTTCTAAACAACACATAATCTTTCACAACACTCAGGCAACAGACAGCTTTGATTATTTCTGCTACCACTGTGGACTGTGGATTGGTGCAACTCACTTTATTTTCTGAATAGGGTGCACACGATTCCTGCCAATTTTTTGATAACTTCTTCTCTATTCATGTGACTGTTATTTCAAGATTTGTACATAATCTGAAATGTCCCTTTGGAGCTTTAAACCAGGGTTCCAAACATGTTTCTCCATATTGTCTCATATCTTCTAAAAAAGCCTTGCATGTGCCTGAGATGGCTAACATTCGTAGAGTAACTCGAGTCTTCTTCTTGGTTTTGTACATATCCTGGAGAATATGATGTACCAATTTTTCAGGTTCTGTCCCAAGTGTCCTGATGAAGGTGACGTTATTTGCTCCACTTTCCATTGACTGGAATCTTCTTTGCCTCATCTCTTTAGATGCCTTAATATCACCAACTTCTTTCTTCAAGGAAGCCTCCACATCATCTTCTCCCTCACTTCCAGAGGGCTGCTGATCCTTGTCTGTAAACTTTTCTCGTCTATACATGTCACTGTATGGGTTGAGCAGACTGCAGGCCTCCATGCACTTGCGCTCGTTCACGTTGCAAGTGATGAGGTTGCCCTGCAGCCCCGGCTCTCGTTGACGGGGCCCACTGGTGTTGCAGCGCCCAGCCCGCTTGGCCAGCACAAATTGAGCCTTGCCTTTGGCTTCCTGTAGCCAGGCTGAGTAGGCTGCAGGACTGGGGGCCGCCATGGTGAGCGCAAGCTGAGAGGAAACAGAAACGTTTCTGCTGCTGTGGCATCCTCACCTCCCTGCGAACTTCTATATGGTTTAGGAGTATGAACAGAAGAAGCATGATGGCTTCAACATTTGGGATACATATGCTTTTTTTTTTTTTTTTTTTTTTTTTTGAGATGGAGTCTTGCTCTGTTGCCCAGGCTAGAGTGCAGTGGTGAAGTCTTGGCTAACTGCAACCTCTGCCTTCTGGGTTCAAGCAATTGTCCTGCCTCAGCCTCCCCAAGTAGCTGGGATTACAGGCGCGCACCACTATGCCCAGCTAATTATTGTATTTTTTAGTAGAGACAGGGTCTTGCCATGTTGACCAGGTTGGTCTCGAACTCCTGACCTCAGGTGTCCTGCCCACCTCGGCCTCCCAAAATGCTGGGATTACAGACATGAGCTACTGCTCCAGGCCACATATGCCTTTTTTTTTTTTAACCTCTAAACCATAAGGGTAGTTTTGAATCACTTAAGTGTTTTTGTCTTCTCACAAAGGCTTCATGGACATCATATCTTTCTCTTTTCAAAGAAACAAATTTCTTCTGAAATCCTGTTAGTGTTTTATGAAGGCATCTAGCCAGTGCAGTTTCCTGGATCAGATTCGTGTTTGTATGATCAAGAAATCTCAGGAAACTAAACAGGATCCAAAAGCAATTATCCTTTGTGTGATGATTACCTTAGAGTTCAATGTGGAAAAAACCATATATGTGTATATTAGGCATATATATTTGTATATATATATATATGTATATCTATATATATGTATATCTATATATATGTATATCTATATATATGTCTTTTACAAAACATTCATCACTTTATATATGTGTGTGTGTGTGTGTAAATATATGTGTGTGTATATATATGTATATATATGGTCTATACATGTCGTCACCATATGTGTTGAGCAGACTGTAGGCCTCCACGCGCTTGTGCTCGTTCATGTTGCGGGTGATGAGGATGTCCTGTAGCCCCAGCTCTCGCTGATGGGGCGCATATATATATATATATATATATATACACACACACACACATATACATATATACACACATATATAGACATATACATATATACACATACACACACACACACACGCATATATATAGTAAATTGATGAATGTTTTGTAAAAGACAAAAAATTTGCCTTCTGGGCACTCCATACCATTTAGGGAATGCTAAACATCACCTAGGACATGAGACTCATGGTTTGACACTCAGCATGAAAAAATGTCTATTAAGAAAATTTAGGCTGGGCTTGGTGGTTCACACCTGTAATTCTCAGCACTTTGGGAGGTTGAGGCGGGTGAGGCTTGAGGCAAGGAGTTCGAGACCACCTTGGCCAACATGGTGAAATCCTGTTTTTACTAAAAGTACAAAAATTAACTGGGTGTGGTGGTGCATGCCTGTAATCCCAGCTACTTGGGAGGCTGAGGGAGGAGGATTACTTGAGCCCAGGAGACAGAGGTTGCAGTGAGCTGAGATCGTGCCACTGTACTCTAGCCTGGGAGACAGAGCAAGACTCTGTCTCCAAAAAAAAAAAGTAAGAAAAAAAGAAAATTTATACAAAGTTTATAATTTCAGTAAGTAAATAAGTGTCATAAATTGTCATAAATGATTATTAGTGGAAGGATTTCTCTTTAAATTATTTGGATCATCCCTCCCCCAACCCATAACCAGTTTTTTACTTTATTTTGTAGGGGCTGCCACATGCATCTGTGGGCTGCGTTTACTAATTGGTGTAAGTATTGACCACTTAAGGTGTTTTAATGAAATAGTAACTTCTGAAAAGTTTCCCCACTTCCTGACAAATCTCTGTGTACATTTATCATTGTGGTATATATACAGAAAAGTTATCAGGGCCAGGTGGATCACTTGAGCGCAGGAATTTGAGACCAGCTGGGGCAACATGGTAAAACTCTGTCTTTACAAAAAATACAAAAAAATTAGCAGGGTGTGATGGTGTGTGCTTGTAGTCCCAGCTACTTGGGAGGTGAGGTGGGAGGATTGATTGAGTCTAGGAAGTCGAGGCTGTAGTGAGCCATGGTCATGCCACTGCACTTCAGCCTGAGCGACAGAGTGAGACCGTCTTGAAAGGAGAAAAAAAAAAAAAAAAAGAAAAGTTATCAGGAAGTAGGGAAAAGTTTTGAAAGAGCACTTGGATAAGATGGAAGTCAGATATTAGAGGCTAACATCCTAACTGGACTTCCATTAGTCGTGTCTTTTTCCCAATGGGTAGTAGAGTGTCTATTTCTTGGCTTTGCAAGAATATAAAAATATCTCATTCATTAACTTAGCTTGAATAAACAATTCCCCTGATTTCTAAGATAAAATACAGTTAGCTATGAATGCATATAGGTAGAATCTGGTGCATGTGTTTATCTCAAATCCAGGACTGTTTTTATATTTACAGACCATGCACTTAAAGTCTAAGTGTTTCTGGTTAAAGTCGTCAAGGCAGGAGGCTGAGTGAGGACACACCAGCTTTACCTGCTTTGAGGCACTCCTGGGATTGACTGGTTTCCTCAGAGCCATAAAATTTTTTATTATTCCTCTGCATATATCAGGCCATGGAACTGTGTGGCCTTCTGGGACTTCTGCTGCTTGTAAAATGGCACAACATTTTTGTTGGCTGAAGTGCAGGGTGAGAATTGCTCATCACCATTGCAGAGTAACTGGAGACCTCTTTTAGGGTCATTGGTTAACCTGCACCAGAGGGCAGTTAATAAGCCAAAGAAGGAAATGCTAACATTAAATTAAAAAATGTGAAGAAGGATTCCTCCAAGCATCAGATGAGCTAAGGGGGGTAGAAATATTGAGAGTGAGAATCTGAGAAATAACCAAGTGCTTTGTTTTTTTCTAAGGTATGTAGAACTCATTACTGTTGATGGAAGCAAAATCAACAAGGCTGAGTGCCTTGAATAAGTCAGAGGTTAGAAAACCTCCGGCTTAACTTTGTTGGTCAATTTTCTTTAGGTGAGCAAAGAAGTCTCTAAAGAGAAGCCTGTTTGCCCTACTGGAAGAGCAGTCATTGCTTTTGTAAATGATAAATACCACATATCTTTACATATAGTTTTATCAGACTTAAAATATTTCAGCTTCTTAGTGGTATAGAAGTTATAGATAGATTAAAACAAAATGCTTAAAATTCAACCCCGAGAATATGGAATTGGTCTTAGAAGGTGGTAGTCTTTGGGCTGAGGGTAAATCAGGTACTAGATATCTCTTACTGGAAGATCCTACCGAATTCTGATCTAAATGATTATAATTGAGCCAGCTGGAATAGAAAAAAAAATTCAGGTGGTATAATGCAGGAATTATAAATCAGGCCTTGGAATTGGCAGACCAGGTAGCAAATCCCTACTAATTTCAGTGTTATTTAACAGAGTAGAATTACAGTATATAGTTAACAAAATAGTTGTACAGAGTTTTATTTAGTTCTTTTGGTTTTAAAGAATAGTCACCTAATTCCAACAATTAAAAGAATTTTAGCATATCATTATGATACACACACACACACACACACACACACACGCACACACACACACATTGTTGAGAAAGATCATCTCTTAAAAATCCAAGAGCAAGATTTGTAATAGAACAATTTCTGTGGAAATGGAACAGAAAGGGGGAAAGTGATTTGGAACCCAAGACAAGTCTGGGATCCTCAGAAGTAGAAGTCCATTAATTTCACTCTGAGCACCCAATTTTAATATGAAGACACTATGCATCTCTTGTCTTCTCTGTGTTCCCTTGGCTACCAAAGGACTTGTGTTTTCTGTGTTTCACAATTCAGGCTCCTGAAACAGGTATTCTGTCCTGTTTGGGCACAGACTTATTGGCCAGGTCACATTTTAGCCCAGTGACTAGTTTATGAATTGGCTGGTGATGGAACAGACAGGCCTTTACTCCTAATCTAATTAAAGATGTTCATTAAGAAGGCTACCCTTGGCTGGGCACAGTGGCTCACGCCTGTAATCCCAGCACTTTGGGAGGCTAAGGCGGGCAGATCACCTGAGGTAGGAGTTCGAGACCAGCCTGACCAACATGAAGAAACCCCATCTCTACTGAAAGTACAAAAAATTAGCCAGGTGTCGTGGTGCGTGCCTGTGATCCCAGCTACTCGGGAGGCTGCAGAATTGCTTGAACCCAGGAGGCGGAGGTTGCAGTGAGCTGAGATTGCGCCATTGCACTCCAGCCCAGGCAACAAGAGCAAAACTCTGTCCCAAAAAAAAAAAAAAAAAAAAAAAGGAAGAAGAAGAAGAAAAGAAGGCTACCCTTCAGTGAGGGGAATGGGTGGACCACTTCCTTTGGCTGAAGTGTGACTGGCACAATGAGTGTTATGTCTGACAGTCCTTGAGAGTTTGTTATGGATAAGTTAGATCTGCATGCCATCTTACTTTCTGATTATACTTCTTCACAATCGTTGGGACACAAGTGGAAGGAAGATAAAGGTCCCCTTTATTTGAGAGAAAATCTTCTGAATATCCGTTCAGTGAAACTCAGATACCCTCTCTAGGTAAGACTTAACTTTGTAACTATTCACCTCAGAAATGTAACCATAAAGAAATTGCCCTATAGGTAAGTGACAGAACAGAGTGAATCTTAAGCAAAAGGGTCAAGTAGGCAATGAGATTTTTTGTCATTGTCATTCTTTTTTTTAAACCCAGAGCCATTTTATATACTAGCAAATTAAAGGCAGCTTTACTTTGGGAGGAAGAGGATGTGACTTAGTTGGCAGATAACCTTAAATCATACCTTTGTCCCATATCCTATGGCCTTGGGTAAATAAATGAGCTTCTTTGAGCTTTAATCTCCTCGATGTCAAATACAACTATCTGCCATGGGTCGAATGTTTTCCTCAAAGTTATGTATTGAAAACTCAATCCCCAATGCAACAGTGCTGAAAGGTGAGTCCCTTTGGGAGGTGTTTGGGTCATAAGGGCTTTGCTCTTATAAATAGATTAATGCCATCAAACTAGGACTTGATGGAGGGAGTTAGTGTCTCTTGACCTTCTGACTTTCCTCATATAAGGACACAGCAAAAAAGCCCTCACCAGACACCAAATGCTGACGCCTTGATCTTGGACTTCCCAGTTCCTAGAACTGTGAGAAAATAAAATGTTGCTCTTTATAAATTACCCAGTTTCAGATATTTTGTTGTAGTAGAACAAAACAGACAAAGACACTATCATACAAGGTTGTTGTTCTAAATATTGTCCGAAAGAGGTGGGCATATGATGGATAATTATTTCATAAGTACTTAAAATAAAGATGGAAGGGGTACCTAAGAACTCTCATTTTATAGATGTGGGAACTGGGGCCTGAGAATTATTTTTGTTGTTTAAGTTCAGTCAGCTTACTTAGTCAAAACTAGAACCCAGGTCTCTTGACCTCCTAGGCTAGTATTTTTTCAAGTTACTTCTAAGTTTTTCTACAATTCTGAAAACTTGGTGTTAAGACTGTAGATATGTGTAAAGTTGTAACTTCCAGTTGCCTACAATGAACAAAACTATTTTTACTAGTAGGCTGAATTTCTTTCTTTCTTTTTTTTTTTTTTTTGAGGTGGAGTCTTGCTCTGTTGCCCAGGCTAGAGTGCAGTGGCATGATCTCAGCTCACTGCAACCTGTGCCTCCTAGGTTCAAGCTATTCTGTCTCAGTCTCCCCAAGTAGCTGCGACTGCAGGTGTGTGCCACCATGCCTGGCTAATTTTTTTTTTTTTTTTTTTTTTTTGCTAGAGAGGGGGTTTCACTATGTTGGTCAGTCTGGTCTTGAACTCCTGACCTCAAATGATCTGCCTTCCTTGGCCTCCCAAAATGCTGGGATTATAGGCATGAACCACCGTGCCCGGCCAAAGTTCTTTTTTTTTTTTTTTTTTTAAAAGAATATATCTGGTCCTTATTTCTGTAAAGACTGAATAACTGTTAATAGCCCAAATTATGAACTGTCCTAGAAGAATGTGTTTTAATAGTGACCCAAGTCTTAAAGAAGTGAAACTCCTTAGCTAGGCATCCCTGAGCCTCCCTGGCCTCCTGCAGTCACTCTAGCCACAAGGCTAACCTGTAGCTCGAAGATGAAGGAGCCATTCTTGCTCCAGACTGAAACACAAGTTACTTGAGCTCACCTGGCTGAATGTCACAATCCAGAAGTATATTTCATGCCATGCACTCCTCTGCCACATGAGCAAAGCGTGTCATGGTGCAGTGGAAACTTTGTGTAATTCATTCTATCTTAAATTGCCAAGGAGTTGAATTTTATGAAATATTTAAGGACTAGATTCTAGAAGACCTTCATGGGATACAGTCGGTTTGTTCACATAATTGTTTTTTCCTTTGCCCAGGAGTATAAGATTTTCCAAGCATGTCTTCCTTCTTCCACTTAGAATTCCTTCACAGACTCTTGTTGTCTATTTTGTGTAAAGCACCATGGGAAATACAAAATGATAGTTTATATGCTCTCTTTCCCAATAGAGCTTGTTTTCTGGTTGCTATATGAATGGAGACTCCATGGAGTCTGGAATTTTGTCTGTTTTATCCACTCGTGGGATCTAGTGCCTAGAACAGCATCTTGCAGAGAAAAGGCACCTAAGAAACATTTGTGGAATGCATGAATGAACATTAGTCATAACCAACAAACATTTATGTGTCTAATATCCATCCTCTGTCTCCCTCATTTTTTCTTTAGAGATAGATTCTTACTATGTTGCTCAGTCTGGACTCAAACTTCTGGGCTAAGGTGATCTTCCTGCCTTGGCCTTCCAAGTAAGTGGGGTTACAGGCATGTGCCACAGTGCTTGACTGTGCCCCCTAGTATTTTTGTTTTTTTTAAGACAGAGTCTCACTCTGTTGCCCAGGCTAGAGTACAGGGGCACGATCACAGCTCACTGCAGACTCCACCTCCTGGGTTCCAGCAATTCTCCTGCCTCAGCCACCCAAGTAGCTGGGATTACAAGCGTGCACCACCACACTCAGCTATTTTTTGTATTTTTAGTAGAGACAGCGTTTCACCATATTGGGCAGGCTGGTCTTGAACTCCTGACCTCAAGTGATCTATCCACCTCAGCCTCCCAAAGTGCTGGGATAACAGGTATGAGCCACCACGCCTGGCTTGCCTCCTCCTATTTTAAGTACAGTTGCTGCCTCATTTGATCCTCACAATTCCATGAGGTAGAAACTATTAACATTCCCATTTTGCAAATGGGGAAACTAAGGCTTAGAAAGATTAAGTAACTTTTTCAATGTTGCCCAGTGGTGATCCTGGGATTTGTAGCAAAGTCAGCTGGCCCTGAAATCTGTTCTCTTGGCCACTTTGTTCTGTTGCCTCTGCATACTATGCTGTCTTCTCCCTTAGAGTAACATGCACTCCTTACCTGTTTTTATAACCCAAATCAAGAGGTGTTTATAATGGCGTCACATCTGTGATGTAAACAACAATGGGCTGGAAAGTTTTGGAGGGTCTGAATCAGATGTGGGACTAAAGCTGCCCTTGAGGGATAGGAAGGACTTAAACAGGTGAGAGTTAGAGCTCCTCTCACTTAGACTTCTGGGAGAAGATGGCTTGAAAATCATCTCTATAATAATATGATCTCATAACATAGTATTATTTTTCATCTTTAACCCATCTGCATCATCTTAAACAGCTTGTGTGGGTGAAAATACAGTCTTGTTCATATTTCTATACAAGCTCAGCACCCAGCATGGCACCTTCTCTTTGATTTCATTGAAATTGAATTATTGTTGATGGCAAGTTGGATGGGCTTTGGAAAGTGTTCTTGCCAAACCTTGAATTCTGATAAGCTTTCCTTCTTCATGTTTTTCTCCAACTCTTCCTCTGCTTTTGTAGAAGTTCTAAAGACAAAAAGAACACAACTCTTCATATGAAATCATTTTTGACATCTTCGGAGATTTTTCTAGGTTCTGGCCCAAGCCTGACTGTTGTTCTGTTCCACCTACATTCTTCCTATGCTTGAGGGATTTCAAAAAATGTACTTAATGATTTGGACTTATTTTAATTTTCTCTAACTTATTTATTTTCTCTGAGGTTAAGAACATTTTGTAAATTCACAAACCAAAGATATTTTGCAAATGATATAATTGCTTTTAAAAAACACTGGATCAAGGTTAGAATATTTTCCCAGGGAAAGGAAATATACAAAATAGTCACATGATTGATTGAAAAAACAAAGCAAGAGAACTAAAATATCCTCCTAAACTAGTTCCTAAGGTACACTCTTTTTCCGTTCTGAAACATTGACTAGTCTGTACTGTTTGTTTTTGAAGTGAAACTTTGGTGGGAAAATTTATAATTGAATTCTCTGTGTATTTCACACTAACATTCTTTCTCTTGCTAAACATTTTGCTATGAACTCAGGCATTTATCCTAATATGTTTTCCAGCCTGTTCAGGTGTTCCTCTCTCTTACTCTCAATAAATACTCTATTAAATTTTCAAGTCAAGCTTCTGGAAAGGTAGTGTGGTCACCATGTCTTTGTAGAGAGTGATTATAATGCAAATTTTCTTTTATTTGTTCATAATAAGGAACACAAACCCCTGGTGTGAATTTCACTTTGTTAGTAGAGCCTTTACAGTCTGAGGATCTGATATTAGTAAACAAGTCAATTTTGGAAATGTTGGCTATCTGAAGAAGAGTGACAAATCCTGAATGACCTAATTGATAAGTTGACAAAGCTATTGAAATTGCTAAATTGACAGACCAAAACTGATAAACATTTTTTGAGCAGTGAGTGTATGCAAAGCCAAACTTCCAATTGAAATTTGCTTTCTACTGAACAGAAGCAAAGATGTCGGGGCTTGGAGTAGCCACATCGTTAGCAATGTCCTTCCTTATTCCTGCCAGTATGAACACAATCACTGACCTGAATGAACTCTTCCCACCCTGTTTCTCTTTCTAACTTACTGTAACTGGGCAAGAATTTTACTCTCACACCCAGGTCAGTCAGTTTTTATAACTGACATTTTCTAATGCATTCAGCTCCATTAGCAGTGCCACCAAATATTACTTCTGATTTGCTTTGGAATTAATTCAAACTTTTTTCTCCAGATTTCATCATGCTAAGAAACATTTCTCATGCCTGCAAGACCTAATATCTATTTCTACAAGTCAAATTAAAAAATATTGATGGGGCTGGGCACGGTGGCTCACGCCTGTAATCCCAGCACTTTAGGAGGCAGAGGCGGGTGGATCACGAGGTCAGGATATTGAGACCTTCCTGGCCAACATGGTGAAACCTCATCTCTACTAAAATACAAAAAATTAGCTGGGATTGGTGGCACATGCTTGTAGTCCCAGCTACTCGGGAGGCTGAGGCAGGGGAATTGCTTGAGGCAGGGGAATTACTTGAGGCAGAGGTTGCAGCGAGCCGAGATCGTGCCAGTGCACTACAGCCTGGGCGACACTGTGAGACTCCCTTTCCAAATATATATATGGACTTATCTCTGCCCCAATATCAGTAGCTATCAGGGACTCAGGAGGCTGTAAAGATACAGAAATAATAGTAGTAGAAATAAGAATCGTATTAGTAGTAAGAGTAGTAAAAATAGTAGAAATGATAGTATTTACTGAATGCTTTCTACCCAGGAACTGCGCTAAGCACTTTCTTTTCAGTGATGATTTCATTTTACAGAAGAAGAAACCAAGGCTCAAAGAGGTAAAATAACCTTACATGGTCCAAGTGGTAGAGCCAGAAAATACACTGTTTCTTAAAATTTCAGTAGAACTCACCAGCGAAACCATCTGGATGTGCTTTATTTTGAGAAGGGAAGTTTTTGACTATCATTTTAATTTCCCACTTTTAATTGGATAGATTGAAATTTTTTCTCTGGGCTTATTTATTTTTGAGATGGAGTCTCACTCCGTCACCCAGGCTGGAGTGCAGTGATGTGATCTTGGCTCACTGCAGCCTCCGCCTGCCAGGTTCAGGCGCTTCTCCTGCCTCGTTTTGTATTTTTAGTAGAGACAGAGTTTCGTCTCTCAAAGTGCTGGGATTACAGGCATGAGCCATTATGCCCCGCCATATTTATTTTATTCGATTAAGTTCTTATATTTTTCAAAGCCCTTATTTTCCTTGCACTAAATAATTTAGTGTGGGCTTTATGTCACTTTGTTCTCTTCCTCATTGCTATCTCACATCTTTTGCTTATGTTTTCTAGAATAATTTGAGTTACTAGGTGTGCAGTGGTGCGATCACCACTCACTACAGCCTCCATCTCATGGGTTCAAGTGATTCTCCTGTCTCAGCCTCCCGAGTAGTGGATTTCTCTGGATTTCATGATGCTAAGAAACCTTTCTCATGCCTGCAAGACCTAATATCTATTTCCTTAAGTCAAATTCAAAAATATTGATGGACTTATCTTTGCCCCAATATCAGTAGCTGTAGGGGCATATATTTTCCTTTATTTGATAAGAAACTCACTAGAGAGTTCTACTAAACTTTTAAGAAACAGTGAATTTTCTGGCTGTACCACTTGGACTGTGTAAGGTTATTTCACCTCTTTGAGCCTTGGTTTCTTCTTCTGTAAAACGAAATTGAAACTGAAAATAAAGATAATGTATGCCTCTACAGCTACTGCCCTATAATATATAAGGACATATATTATCTTTTTCTTTGTTTTGGTCCTAGCACTTTAAAGATGACTTTCACATTGTTTAAAATTTCTATGCCCTTACTTATCTATTTTTTTGTCTACTTGTTCTATCAGTTACAGAGAGAGGTATGTTGAAGTTTCCCACTATGATTGGTAGATAATTCTATTTTTTTTTAGCGGTTTTAATTTTTGCATTATAGAATTCAAACTTATGCTAGTAGGTGACCAACTTCAGAATAATTATATCTTTCTGGTCAATTTAATTTTTATCATTGTGGAAATGTTCCTTTTTATCTTTAGCAAAGCTTTTTACCAACACCTATTTTGTGTGACAGTATAAGTATAGTAGGTATCTGAGTCAGTTTGGTCTGCTATAACAAAGTGCAATAGACTGAGTGACTTAAAAGCAACAGAAATTTATTATTTATAGATCTGGAGGCTGGAAGTCTGAGTTCAGGGTGCCAGCATTTGGGTTGGAGTGAGGGCTCTCTTCCAGGTTACAGGCTACCATCTTCCGGTTGTATCTTCACATGGCAGAAAGAGCTGGAGAACTTTCTTGGATCCTTTTATAAAGGCGTGCATTCTGTTTATGAGCATTCCACATTCATGTGCTTCCCTACGAAAGACCCTCCTCTCATACCATCACATTGGGGGCTAGGATTTAAACATATTAATTTTGCAGGGACAAATTTCAGTCCATAACACTAGGTTTTTTTGCATTTATATTTAGCATGTTTTAGCTTTTTCCATCATTTTACTTTCAGACTTAAAAAAAATTAAGTTGTGTGTTATGAACTGAATGTATCTCTCCAAAATTCATACCCAGAAGCCCTTACACCTTCAGTGTGTCTATATTTGGAGATGGGCCTCTAAGGAAGTAATTAAGCTTAAATGAGATCATAACCACTTACCTCCTAAAAGGTAAGAGCCAAAATAAATGACCCTTTGATCTCAATTTCTATATTTTTCAGAATATTCTACCCTCAAATTAAAATAAATTTATACACAGCTCATTAATTTATGTGATGCAGGTATTATTCTTACTTCGATAATTACACCAAGATAAATGGGAGCTAGAAGCAATTTTCTTTCTTTATATATATATATATATATATATATATATATATTTTTTTTTTTTTTTAATTTAAATTACACTTTAGGTTCTGGGGTATATGTGAAGAACATGGAGGATTGCTGCATAGGTACATACATGGCAATGTGGTTTGCTGCCTCCATCCCCGTCACCTATATCTGGCATTTCTCCCCATGTTATCCCTTCCTTACTCCCTACTCCCTGCTGTCCCTCCCCTAGTCCCCCCCAACAGACCTCAGTGTGTGATGCTCCCCTCGCTGTGTCCATGTGTTCTCATTGTTCAACACCCGCCTATGAGTGAGAACGTGTGGTGTTTGATTTTCTGCTCTTGTGTCAGTTTGCTGAGAATGATGGTTTCCAGATTCATCCGTGTCCCTACAAAGGACACAAACTCGTCGTTTTTTATGGCTGCATAGTATTCCATGGTGTATATGTGCCACATTTTCCCTATCCAGTCTATCATCAATGGGCATTTGGGTTGGTTCCAGGTCTTTGCTGTTGTAAACAGTGCCACAGTGAACATACATGTGCATGTGTCTTTATAATAGAATGATTTATAATCCTTTAGGTATATACCCAGTAATGGGATTGTTGTGTCAGATGGAATTTCTATTTCTAGGTCCTCAAGGAATCCCCACACTGTCTTCCATAATGGTTGAACTAATTTAGACTCCCACCAACAGTGCAAAATTGTTCTTATTTCTCCACATCCTCTCCAGCATCTGTCGTCTCCAGATTTTTTAATGATTGCCATTCTAACTGGCATGAGACGGTATCTCAATGAGGTTTTGATTAACATTTTTCTAATGACCAGTGATGATGAGCATTTTTTTATATGTTTGCTGCCTTCACATATGCCTTCTTTCACCCACTTTTGAATGGATTTGTTTGTTTTTTTCTCATAAATCTGTTTTAGTTCTTTGTAGATTCTGGATATTAGCCCTTTGTCAGATGGGTAGACTGCAAAAATTTGTTGCCATTCTGTTGGTCACCAGTTCACTGTAATTATTGTTTTTTTTTTCTTTTTTTTTTTTCTGTACAGAAGCTCTGGAGTTTAATTAGATTCCATTTGTCTATTTTGGCTTTTGTTGCCAATGCTTTTGGAGTTTTAGTAATGAAGTCCTTGCCTATGCCTCTGTCCCAAATGGTTTTGCCTAGGTTTTCTTTTAGGGTTTTTATGGTGTTAGGGCTTATGTTTAAGTTTTTAATCCATCTGGAGTTAATTTTAGTGTAAGGTGTCAGGAAGGGGTCTAGTTTCTGCCTTCTGCACATGGCTAGCCAGCTTTCCTAACACCATTTATTAAACAGGGAATCCTTTCCACATTGCTTGTTTTTGCCAGATTTGTCAAAGATCAGATGGTTGTAGATGTGTGGCATTGCCTCTGAGGCCTCTGTTCTGTTCCAGTGGTTTATATTTCTGTTTTGGTACCAGTACCATGCTGTTTTGATTACTGTAGCTTTGTAGTATAGTTTGAAGTCAGGTAACATGATGCCTCCAGCTTTGTTCTTTTTGCGTAGGATTGTCTTGGCTATGTAGGCTCTCTTTTGGTTCCATATGAAGTTTAAGGTTTTTTTCTCGGTTCTGTGAAGAAGGTAATTTTTAGCTTTATGGGGTTAGCATTGAATCTATAAATTACTTTGGGCAGTATGGCCATTTTCACGATATTGATTCTTCCTAACCATGAGCATGGAATGTTTTTCCATCTGTTTGTGTCCTCTCTTATTTTCTTGGGCAGTGGTTTGTAGTTCTCCCTTAAACTACATCCTTTAAATGATGTTCTTTACTTCCTTTGTTAGTTGTATTCCTAGATATTTTATTCTTTTTGCAGCAATTGTGAATGAAAGTTCGCTCTTGATTTGGCTCTGTGTTAATCTGTTAATGGTGTATAGAAATGCTTGTGCTTTCTGCACATTGATTTTGTATCCTGAGACTTTGCTGAAGTTGCTGATCAGTTTAAGGAGATTTTGAGATGAGACCATGGGGTCTTCTAAATATAGGATCACGTCATCTGCAAATAGAGACAATTTGACTTCCTCCTATCCTAATTGAATACCCTTTATTTCTTTTTCTTGCCTGATTGCTCTGGCTAGAACTTCCAATATCATATTGAATAGGAGTGGTGAGAGAAGGCATCCTTGTCTAGTGCCAGATTTCAAAGGGAATGCTTCCAGTTTTTGCCCATTCGGTATGATATTGGCTGTGGGTTTGTCATAAATAGCTTTTATTATTTTGAGATATGTTCTGTGGATACCTAGTTTATTGAGTTTTTAGCATAAAGGGCTGTTGAATTTTGTTGAAGGCTTTCTCTGTATCTATTGAGATAATCATGTGGTTTTTGTCTTTGGTTCTGTTTATGTGGTGGATTACGTTTATAGACTTGCGTATTTTGAACCAGCCTTGCATCCCTGGATGAAACCTGCTTGATCGTGATGGATAAGCTTTTTGATGTGCTGTTGCAATCGGTTTGCCAGTATTTTATTGAAGATTTTTGCATCAATGTTCACCATGGATATTGGCCTGAAGTTTTCTTTTTTTGTTGAGTCTTTGTTGGGTTTTGGTTTCAGGATGATGTTGGTCTCATAAAATGATTTGGGAAGGATTCCCTCTTTTTGGATTGTTTGAAATGGTTTCAGAAGGTGTGGTACCAGCTCCCCTTTGTATGTCTGGTAGAATTCAGCTGTGAACCCGT